>PVJH01015901.1:0-52047 GCA_004026705.1 Nesogale talazaci
ACTAGGAATTTGAACCATCAGTCTTTTGGTTAGCAGTCAAGTGCTTCAAGCACTGTGGCACCAAGCCTCCTCCCAGGTAAAAATCCTTAGCTACCCAGTCGGTGTTTAATCACCTGTCAGTCAAAGGCGATCTCTTCCAAACACTCGGGGTAAATGAGATCTACAGAAAGAAAAGTTTCTTTGGTGTCTAAGGACCCCGTTTTTTGTTCACTGTTTTGGAACTTGAAACCACCAACGTACCTGTTCACCTTTCTTCCCCTAGCAAAATACGTGCGGGTGATAAAACAAACAAAAACTGAATTATCACTCTCCCTCTGTAAAGGTCCTTATCTAGGTCACTTTATATGGAAGCAGGATAGGCAGACACATCCAGGCACACTTTGAAGAGCCTGGTCACCTGTAGTAAGAGAGCCCGTGGAACGAGTGTAAAGAGAACACATGTTCGAAGTAGGCGAAGCCGTTTTTCCAGCCTTGCCCCCAAAGAGCACTCTGACAACACTTCATCAATGACAGATTTGTTTGCTCTCCGAGCAGTCCACGGTACTTTCCATATTCTTCTCTAACTCCGCCATGCAAATGTATCCGCTCTTTTTCAATCTTCTTTCCACAGTGCCTAGCTTTTACATGTATATAAGGTGAGTGAATATACCAGGTCTTGAGCCAGACGCACAGAAGCATTTAAAGTAGAATCTTTCCTCTTTAACGTGTAAAAGGGTTCCTGTACCTTAGAGTTGTACTGAGGAATGTCTAGTTTGTCTTCTTCACGGTTGTTTCTATAGATTCCAATTGCAGACCCAAGTCAAATAAGATCCTTGACAAATGAAATGCTTTATGTACATAATATCAATTTTCAGTACCTAAGTTCTAAGCACTACATGTGGGCTTCTCCAGACGGAAGATACGAAGCCAAAGTGATACAGCTGAGGGAAGAGACAGGAATCCTGGGAACTTAGTGTTGGCATGCCGAGCAGCTAAAGGAACCATCAGCAGTTCAAAACCACCAATTGTTCTGCAAGAAAAATACAGGGCTGTCTCTATTGTTTCGATCATTTCATTGGGGGCTCTTACAGCTCTGATCACAATCAGTATATTTATTCATTGTGTCAAGCACTTTTGTACACATGTTGCCATCGCCATTTTCAAAATATTTTCTTTCTACTCAAGACCTGGGTATCAGCTCCTCAATTTTACCCTCTCTCCCTCATGAAGCCTTGACAAATTATAAATTGTTATTGTTTTCATATTTTGCATCATTCCCTGTCTTCCTCCCCCCAAGTTTCTGTGGCTTGTCCCCTGGTAGTGGGGGATCATATGTCAATCATATGACCTTCTCCCTACTCTCCTGGTATAACAGTTCTCATTATTGAGCCTGAGGCATTTATCTGTCCTAGATTCCTATGTGTTTCAAGCTCTCTCTGTACCAGAATAAATGCTTTGTTCTAGCCAGATTTGTATGGTAAAATTGGGGTCATTGTAACTGAGGTGAGGAAGCACTAAAGAACTTGAGGAAAGTTACATGTTTCATCGGTGCTACACTGCACACTTACTGACTGGTCTTCTCCCTGTGACCCCTCTGTAAAGTGATGTCCAATTGTCTATAGATGGGCTTTTGATCTCCACTCCCCCACCCCACCCCATTCACATAGATAAGATTTTTTTTTTATCTGAGTCTTTGATGACTGATATCTGATCCCGTTGACACCTCATGATCACACAAGCTGGTGTGCTTCTTCCATGTGGGCTTGTTGCTTCTCACCTAAAAGGCCACCTTTTTATCTTTTTTAGCCTTTAAGACACCAGATGCTATATTGTTTGATATCCAGGAACCATCAGCTTTCTTCACCACATTTGCTTATGCACACATTTGTCTTCAGCAATCATGTTAGGGAAGGTGAGCACCACAGAATTCTGGGTGATCAAAACAGAGTATTCTTGCACTGAAGGAGTACTTAAGCAGAGGTTCAATGTCTGTCTACTGCCTTAATATTTAACATATAGGTGTAAGCTCATAGATCTCGTTCCCTATTGTTTTATATATATATATATATATATTTACATACATACATGCCTATATTTACACCTCTATAAATATCCTTTGCCTCCCAGTTCTTTCCTCTATTTCCTTCTACTTTGCTCTTGTCCCATGATCATGTTTAACTTTCATCCAGGTTTCAGTACTTTTTATCAGCTACATTGATCTTGATCAAGCACCACCAGGCATCCTGTGTCCTCCTTGCCATTGATTTTAGATCACTTGTTGTTCCCTCATTTCTGAGTTTGTCAACATCCTCTACCTCTCCTCCCCTCCTTCCTCTCTCCTGTGTTCCTCCAAAACCATTGATCCTATGTTTTCTCCTTGCGATTTCTTATCCCACCTTTCTTATCTAGATAGATGTAAAGAGACAATAAAATTCAGAAAAACAAGACAGAATACAACAAAACAGCAACAACAACAAAACAAGGACATGAAAAGAAAATCCTATAAACAATTTCAGGTCTCTTTGTTGAATTTTAGGAATGCTTTCCAGTCAAATCTGATGGTGTGCCATGCCCTGGTCTCAAAATCTATTTTTGGTACTCTCTAGGGACTTTATTGATTTGCTCTCCTTGCTGCCCTTATGCATGCCTTTAGTGTTTCCCCCCAGTATAGTAGGATCAGATCAGGCACAATTCCGACACTGGGTCTCCAGTGTTTTCCCTGCTACAGGTCAGTGAGGGCCATCGTGTCTCCAGATGGGGCTGGCCCTATAGTCCTCTCTGTGCATTAGCTACTCTGAGCAGGAATATTATCCTATGGCATGGTGGGCCAGGATGTATTCCACTGTCTCTCCTTCCCTCTTCATTTGCTCCTGTGTGCTCTGATCAGATGCAACCCACTCCCTGAGCTGTAGCTTCAGTACTGTCCTCGGAAGTGCATTCTTCTAGGGCCAGGGGCTGGAGGGGCGGGGGTGAAGGAGACGGTGTCCACATGGTTGGGATTGGGGCAGGCCCCCACAGACCTGTCTATTGGTTCACTACTTCAGGTCAATATAGAGCATTCACATATTGGCACACTGGGTTGAAGCCTTCTGATTTCTCTTGCCCTCTCTTGTGAAGATATAAATAATACTTGTCCCTTGGATGTATGAGTGACCTGTCCTCCTGCTTTTTCTTTCTTTCTTTCTTTCTTTCTTTCTTTCTTTCTTTCTTCTCCCCTCCTTTTTAGTTGGCTGTCATATGTATCCCAGTATTGGGTATGACCCCTGTCTTAATACCTGGACTTCAGCCCAGGAATGTATGTATACAGTAGCTTTTCCCCTATACCCCCTTTGTGCTTGGCTTAATTTTCTTAGTATCATTTTCTCCAATTCTTCATGCATTCATCACTGCTTTTTAGGAAGGCATGGCTCTCCACTGTATGCACCACAGTTTTTTAATCTATTTGTCCGTGGATGGAAACTTGACTTGTTTCCCACTCCCGACTGTGAACTGTGCCATGATGAACACTGGGGCACAGATGTCTGGTCATGATTTCTTTCTTGCCTCCTCTGGGTATATGCCCAGTAGGGGGATTGCACGATTTTGGTAGCACGATTTTTCATTTTAGGTATCACTAAGTTGATTTCCTAAATGACTGTACATACCTACAGGTCCACCACTAGCCAATGAAAGTTTCTATCTCCATAAACCCTCCAGTACTTATTACTTTCTAATTTTTTGGATTGGGCTATCTTTGAGGGTATTAGATGGTATCTCATAGTTGTTTTAATTTACATTTCTCTTATGGCAGTGATGGGAACATTTTCTCATATGTTTATTGGCCATTTGGATTTCTGCCCTTTGAAACTTCTGTTCAGGACCTGTGCCCACCTCTTCAATGGAGAATTAAGTTTGTTCTTATCGTAAGCTAGCAGAGTACTGTAGATTTTAGTAATAAGGCCTTTGTCTGATGTGTCATTGCTAAAGAAGTTTTCTCAGTCTGTGCACACTCTTATTAATCTCTTGGTGGATTCTTTTGATACACAAAAGTGTTTAACTTCAGTATATCCCATTTGTCAATTTGTGCCTCCACTGTGCTTGTGTTCTTCCCTATTTCTCATAGTCTGTGTAATCCCTGGGCCAAAATACTCAAGTTTGTCCTAAATTCCCTTATCAATGGCCCTAATAGTTCAGCATTTTTTGTCAAAACCTGTTAACAACCTTGAGTTTATTTTTGTGCATGGAGTGAGGTTAAGGGTTTTGTTTCATTTTTCTGCAGGTGAATATCCATTATTTCCAGCACCACTTATTGAAGGGGACATCTGTTTCCCATTTGATATTTTGGGGGCCCTTATCAAAGAACAATTGTCAGTTTATCAAAGAACAATTGTCTGTATGCTGATAATTTTATTTCTTGGTTTTCAGTTTCTTTTCCATTGGTTTGAGTATCTGTCACTATGCTAATACCACTCTTCTTTGACCACTGTAGCTGTATAATAGGAACAAAAGTCAAGAAAAGGAAGCTCACACTTTGTCCTTCTTCTTGAGTTCTCTGATAATTCTGGGCTTATTTCCTCTCCACATTAAGTTGGTAAACAGTTTTTCCAATTCTTTGAAGGAAGATGATAGTATTTATATCGGAATAGCATTAAACATATATACAGCCTTGGGCAGAACTGGCATCTTTACTATAGTGAGTCTTCTGATCCACAAGCTTGGAATATTCTTCCATTTGTTGAGTTCAATCTTGGTTTCTTGAAATAGTGTTCTGCAGTCTTTTTGTATAGAAATCGCTTGCTTTTTAGTCAGGTATTTCCTTGGATATTTCATTTTGTGCTTGGCTATTGTAAAGAGTACTGCTTTTGTGACCACTGCTTCCATGGTCTTGTCTGATGTGTATAGCAGTCTGATAGACTTCTATTTGCTGATCCTGTATCTTACCACTCTGCCATATTCTTCTACCACATCCAGCACTCCCCTTGTGGAGCCTTTGGAATTTTCCATACATAAAATCATTTCATATGTGAATAACAATAGTTTAGACTCTTAGTTCCCCAGATGAATACTTCTAATGTCTTTTCTTTATCTTATGTTGTCAGTTAGGATCTCCAGCATGATGTTAAATGAGAGGGGGAATAGGAAGCATCATTATCTGGTCCCCTTTTTCAGTGGGATTGTTTTCGTATTTTCTCCATTGACTACCGCATTGGCTGTTTGCTTTTCATATATAGCTTGTATTATACTGAGGAGTGTTCCTTCCATTCCTGTCTCCTTTATTAAGACAGTGCTTCCTACTTACATAAAAGAGTGATAGTCTTGGAAACTCACAGGGGCACTTCTACACTGTCTGCAAGGGTTGCTATGCACTGGCATCAACTTGATGGTGGATTCTCTCTTGTGGTAGAAGAGATGATGGAGACGCTCAATAGCAGCAGCTAAAAACCAGGCCAGGGCTGACAGAAACAGATAATCAATCATTCAAGTTGAAGCCTAAGAAAATTTTAGTATATGTGCTGCCAAAGCAAGCACGATGCCTAAGAAAATGAAAACAACTCCATGAGGACCAAAGTACAAACGAGTCTATCTCACCTGAGTTATGGGAGCATCTCAAGAATAGATTGATGCATTGAGCATGAATGACGGAAGACCTGATGACCTGGGGAAGAGCATCCCTCATGAAGAAAGCAAAAGATCATTAAAAAGATAGAAAAGGAAGACACTATCACAGTGGGTGTCAGAAGAGACTAGGAAACTTGCTCATAGTGATAGAGAAGCTAAGAAAAATGGAGGAAATAGTGAAGTCAAAGAGATGAACAGAAAATTTCAAAAGGCAGCCTGAGAAAACAAGATAAAATAGCATTAATGAAGCGTGCAAAGACCTAGAGGCAGAAAACCAATGGAGACAAATGCAGTCAGCCTATCTTAACCTAAAAGAACTCATGACAAACTTCAAAACTTGGGTTGCGATAGTGAAAGATTCTATGAGCAAAATAATGAACAATCCAGGAATCATCAAAAGATGATCAAAGGAATATACATTTACTACATCAAAAATAACTTGCTGATATTCCCTTGTAGCCAATGGTGCTGAAGGAAGGAATTCAAGGTGCACTAAACACATTAACCAAAAATGGGGCTCCAAGAACTAATGGAATATCAGTTGAAATGTTTTCACAAGCCGATGAAGCACTGAAAATGATCACTTGTCTATGCCAGGAAATTTGGAAGAAATTGACATGGCTAATGGACTAGAAGAGAGGCATATTTGTACCAATTCTAGATAAAGGTGACAGAAAGCAGAAATTACTTAACAGTATCATTAATATCACATGCAAGGGAAACTGTGCTGACGATCATCAAACAATGGTCCCAGCAGAATATCGACAAGGAGTACGAGAGATTCAGGCTGAATTCAGAAGAGGATGTGGGACAAAGGATGTCACTGCTAATGTCAGGTGGATCTTGGCTCAAAGCAACGAATACCAGACAGATTTTTCCTTGCGATTTATTGGCTATATAAAGGCAATGGAGGGGTTGAGCCCTGGTAGCATAGTGGTTATGCATGGGACTGCGGCCCACTGGGATGGAGGTTCAATTCCAGCAGTGGGGCTGGGCCTCCTACTCCCACTACTGGAGAGCAGTGATACCCCCCCCCAAAAAAAAGGCAATGGAGTGTGTGGATCATAACAAATTGTGGATCGCCTTTAGAAGAATAGGAAATCCAGAACATTTCATTATACTGATGTTGAACTTGTACACGGATCAAGAAGCAGTTGTATAAACAGATAAGGACTTAAAATCAGGAAAGGTGTATGTCAGGCTTGCATATTCTCACTATGCTTATTCAATGTGTATGATCAAATAATTAGAGGCTAGATTATATGAAGAGGAATGTGGTATCTGGATTAGAGGAATGTTTATTAACCTCTTGATATGCAGATTACATGACCATCCTTTCTGACCATCCTTTCCACTTGATGGAAATCAGGGATTGCAGCCGTCAGTATGGACTACAACCCCTGTCCAGTGAGTCCCTTGTAACTCGTGGTGATACAATAGGTCAGAGTAGAACTGTCACTACGGGTTTCCCAGAGTGTAACTCTTCACAGGAGTAGAAAGCCTCCATTTCCTCCCTCAGAGAGCTGGTGGTTTTCAACAGTGGGCCTTGCAGTTCACAGCCCAATGAGCAACCACACAAAACCAGGGTTCTGAATGGAAGGATCACAGCACAATGTAAAGACCCCAATCCTCACAGCTAAACCAGTAGGAAACATCAAGATAAACTGGGGATGGGGGAGTGGGGGGACATGGAAGTTGTAGGATTTCTAGTTGCTTGGATTCACAATTAGTGCTCATGGAAGCAGCACTCGAGAGAGCAAATGACTCTTAAAGAGTTGAAAAGTAAGTATATTCCTTTGAAGACTAAGAGGCTTCTGACATAAGCCATGGTTACCTTATAGGCATGTACAAGTTGGATATGAAGAAGGAAGACCTAAAAAGAATAAATGTATTTTAATTGCTAAAGAATATTGAAAGTACCGTGGACTGCCAAAAGGAACAAACAAATCTGCTATGAAATAAGTACCACCGGAATGCACCTTAGAGGAAGAATGGTGGATGAGACTGTCGAATATATTTGGGACATGTTGTCAGAAGAGACCAGACCCTGGAGAAGGGCATGATGCTTGAGAAAGAAGGGGAGTTGAAATCAATAGGCAGGCACCCCACGAAATGGAATGACACAGAGGCCACAACAATAAGCTCACACATAACGATGGCTATAAGGAGGGCCCAGGATCAGTGTCTCATTCCGCTGTACACAGGGTCACCATGATTCAGAAGTGTCTGATCGTAACTAACATCACCAAGTTCTAAGCACTCCACTATCTTCATATAATCCCTCACCCCTGAATCCTTACACATGAGACTCTTGTTAGCATCCTTCATCCCCTGATCCAGCACCTCTCTCCGTCCTCACACCTCTCATTCTAGAAACTACATTCTCTAGACAGTAGAACACCTGTTTACTGCATGTTTGTACTTCTTCTTCCATAACGTTTGCTGATCAGATAGCAATTGCTTAATAGCTTTAGACTGAAAATTCTGCATCTTGTTTGTCACACCAGGCACTTCATAAATATTTGTTGAATGAATAAGAAATAAAATGATTAGACAAGGTCTTTAAACTCTCAGAACGTATGTTCTCTATATATGCTTGGTTTATAGACCTTCTTCACCTTTCAATCTGTAATGGAATGGAATGGAACTCTACTTTTTCCCTTCTCACTTTTTTGTGTCATCTTAGATTTTTCGATATGTGCTTTCAAAACACCCTGACCTTTATTATTTTCACATTGAGTATGAAAGGGCCAGACAAATTATGATGATCCATAATTTGATGATTTTCAGGTCAATGGAATAATCATCTCTATTTGGAGTGGCAAACGGTGAGTGTTTAATTCATCAATTGCCCTCCCCTAACACAGAGACAAGCTTTCTAATCACAGGGAGATGCAAAAATAATTTAAGAACTTTCTGGACATCCTACCTTACTGTGCAATACAACAACGTGCACTCTGCAACCCATCACAATCCACTGTGAGCCACTAACCATGCAACTACTACTTATTAAAGCAGGAAACTCTTTCATTTCCACGCAAAGCAAAGCATCCAGAACACTCTTGAGGGCCATTATGATCTGCATCTACAATTTAGTTTGACACAAACATGGTCACGCGCAGGCTGTATTGTGCCTCTTAGTCTGTCTACCTAAGGAAAAAAATTTGCTTCTCAACACTAGCAGTTGTTACAATATTAGATTTGGTCCTGGCAGGATACTAGTCTCTTGGATTTTGACAAACTCACTATTCATTCCAGTTTTATGTCATCTGCAAGTGTGATGAGTATGTCACAAGTAACTACATCAAACTAATTGATGATAATAATGACTAAAAAAAGAAATTTTAATTTATGTTCCTTATACTTGCATAGAATTTAGTCATCTACATCACTGATCAAAAAAAGATGATAATTTTTTCGTCATTGCCATTTATATAAATGTGTTTATCTTTATTGCTGTTCAATTAAAGCTTTCTCATAACTCTACATGGTATAACATATTCTACATTTTTCAAGTATTCGATATTAATTTTAGTTGTTCTGTCATTGTGATGAAATGACAGTACATGGAAGCATGACCAATAGACAGAAGCAAAACATGCTTACGTAGACTCCAGTACAGGGTCAGATCGCCTCTTCTGAGCTCTCATACTCCCTGTGTACTTCTCATTTATAACACACTCATTATTGCAAATTTGCAATTGTTGCCAACTTTTTGATACATATTTTGCCCCCAGTAGACTGAAAATCACATAATGTTTCTCCCCCTTACATTTTAGTAATACTTCTCATTTATGCTTTCTGGACATTTCAATCCCAGACCATCTTAGTACCTGATCTTTCATTTATTGTGTCTGTTGGATAGGGGCTAGTACATCCTGATTATATGTCCATGTTAGGAAGGATTCTGTAGAGAAACTTGTGAGTGTGTGGATGTGGGTGTCTACGTGTATATGCACACACCCTACCAGTGGATCACACTCTGGTGGCTTCCCTGCTGTGATGCTGGCAGCAAAGTCACTACCATTTCAAATATCAGCAGGGTCACACAAAGTGGATGAGTTCTAGCAGTTTCAGATTAAGAACCAACAATAAAGAAGAAATAGGCTATCCACTTCTGAAAAATTGGCACTGAAACTCTTGGAAATAGAAGCTTGAATAGCAGGGGAACATTGTCGGAGAGAGTACCAGCAGATGAACGTGTTATGTCAGAAACACTCAAAATTCAACTGAGACAGAGCTGTTGACCATCATGATCCTGGTGGAGAGAACCCTTCGGGACCTTCATTTGCTGGTGGGACACCCCTCGAGATGAGTAAAAAACAGCTGTAAATGACTGTTCATAACTGAAACTTGGAAGGTACAAGTGTGAACCTAGGAAAATTTGAAGTCTTCAAAAATGAAAACAACTGCATAAAGATGGAAACCTAGACAGACACTACGGCTGCAACAATGGACTCAAAATCGGGGACTACTGTGAGAATCATGCAGGATGCGGCAGCATTTGGTTCTGTTGTACCTGGGTTTGCTATGGGTCAGAAATAACTTCAGTGCCTAGCAACAAGAGTGAGCTGAAACTGATTGGCATTGGACATTTTGAATCAGCTCATCATACCATTAACTGTGGCAATCATAACGTTTCCTTAGTGGGGAAAATAAGAAATTTAAACCAAACAAACAAACAAATGAAATAAGCTCAAGTGTAATGGTATGGCACTCATCTTCAAAGAGGACATCTCAAGACCTTTCTTGAAGTATAATGATAGGATAATATCTATGTTCAGACAAATAAGTGCATCAATAAAACTGTCATGCAAAGTTATGCACAAACCACTGAAGCAACTGATAATTTGATGAATTTTAGCAATGTCTCCCATCTCAAATTGAGCAAACATTCAATCAAGATACATTGATAACTCTTGGTGATTGGAATGCAAAAGCCGGAAACAGAGAGGTAGGAACAGTAGTTAGAGAATATGACCTTGGTGACAGAAACAAAGCTAGAGATCACATAATAGAATTTTGCAAGACCAAACACTGCTTCATAAAAAATACCTTTTTTCAACAGAGCAATTGGTGAGCATACACATGGACTTATCCAGGTGTATTGTATAGAAATCAAGCTGATGACAACTGTTGGAAGAAAAGATGATGCTTCAAAGTAAAGGAAATATAATTTTAAGTATAAATTAATAATGAGAATTTCACTTAAGCACCTATATTTTTATCAACCAGACATGTAGCCTTAGAAAGGATAGAAAAGGTTGTAGTGGAATGCTGTAAAAATTGATAACGTACTTCATATCACTTTGAGGGGACTTCAAAGATCCCATTTTGTTCTTGACTTTGATAACTATATAAATGGAGCTTCAAAGAGCACCCTTAATCAATTCCAAAAAAGAACAAACTCCAGACATCACATTATATGGCCATATTCCAATAATGCCTGTGTCTTTTTAAAAAGGTTTAATGGAGAAAATACTATCACACTGATTGAAAACACTCTCACATGCTTTTAAAATAAAGCTATGATAATTGAATAATAGTGGGGAAGGGGAGATGAGGAGCTGATATCAAGACCTCAAGTAGAAAGAAAATGTTTTCTAAATGATAATGGCAGCATATGTACAAATGTGCTTGCCAATGGATGAATGGATTGTGATAAGAACTGTATGAGCCCCCAATAAAATTATTAAAACAAAACAATATATAGTAAGAATCAAATGATTATATATCAAACTATGTGATTGACTTTCAAGTCTGCCTGATATATAAATTTAAAGTGTTCAATTTATTTTCAGCATTAGGTTATAAATGCCAAAAAAATGGGAAGCAGCACAACAAGGCAATAATTATTGAAGGAGTAAAAATTAGACTGTTATAAGCCCTTTTTTAAATGGCACAAGGGAAAGTGTCATTTAATTAGGAGCTCCGGTCTGAGTGGTGCAAACTCGGTGGCTAACCACTGAAAGGTTAAAAGTTTGAGTCCAGCCAGAGACTTCTTGTAAGAAAGGTCTGTAATCCCCTTCTGAAAACCCGGTCATTGTGAACCCTCTGGAGCACAATCTTACTCAGACACAAGTGGGGTCATTGCTGGTAGCAACCGGTTTGTCTGGGCTCCTCGCTAAAAGGGATGGACACACAGCACACATCAAAGAGCTTTCTCCCAGATAGTAAGAGAGGCAGTGAATGACGTGAGAAAAGAGCAGACCTTTTCTCACAAGACAGTGGCAATATGACAATCAGACAGCTGCATCCGAATCCCAGCGCAACAAACCACTCACTACTTCCTTATTATGTAGCAAGTATAAGATCTCTCTATAATACCATCAATGACTGGAAGGAGATGCCCTGTTCACAGCCTTTATTATGGCCTCAGGAGTCCCTGGGTAGCCCAAATGGCCAAGGGACTCACTCAGTACTACTCAAAGATTGGCAGTTCAAATCCTTTAGAAAACAATTCAAAAAACTCACCTCCCCCTAGGGGCCCAGAATAGAAGAGTCCCGTGAGTTTCTGAGGATTTTCAGGGGTCCTCAGATGTTATAAACAGGGGTCCAGTTCACTGTCCCTCAGAGCGTTGGAGGGCCCAACTATAGTTTAAAAAAAAAACTATGAACAAATTAACTGTGGGTCTGGGATGAGTCCGCTGCTAAGCAGGACAGCAGCAATGGCACAAAAAATAAAATGTCCTCAGCAGGCCCCATGTGGCCCACAGGCTGTAGTTTGAGGACCCCTGAATCTTTAAGGGATCAGAAAGTCTCACCGTACTCCAACAGAGGACTGGTGAGTACAAACTTCTGACCTTATGGTTAGCAGCCCAACATGCACAAACCACTCCATGAGAGTTCCTTAAACTCACTAAAGAAGCCTCCAAAGGCAGTGGCAATACAGCAATCTCTTACCAAAGATCCCAGCCTAGAAACCCCACAGAACAGCGTTGTTCTGCCCACAGGCTTGCTAAGGGTTGAAACGGACTCAAAAATGAAAAGAGAAAAACTCACGTCACAGACTTGATCCCCACTCATAGACATCCTACAGGACAGAGCTGAACCACCCCTGTGGGTTTCCAAAACGATATTTTCTTATGAAAGTTGAAAGTCTCATATTTCTCCCCCAGGACAAGGTGATTTTAAACTACTGACCTTGCAGTGAATAGTTCGATGCATAACCCGCTGTGCCACCAGGGCCCTCTCCAGAATGGACTGGACTGCAGTGAACAACATCAACATGATTGACACAAATGGTTGGATCGGACAGCTTCCTGAAGTTGGTTAACATTACGTGATGACCTCCCCAGTTGAATCGCCTCGTCAGCAAAATTCCTCAAGTGTACTCTGGAGACCCTCTCCCTGGTTTCCCTTCAATCACTGAGGAAAGAAAATTTTCTCTCAGGACCCAAGGACACATTTTACCAAATTTGGGGGCTAAGGTAACCTCTAAACTTAATAGCTTAGGTTAAAAAAAAAAGTCAAAGTTAAAAACCAAATATACTTTCTATAGAATAAACAGTTCAGATCAGACTGATTATTTTAAAAATATTCCTTATCTTTGTCAACATTATGTTCTGAATAAGCACATCAAAGTCATGGACTTTAATATACTGAGATTTCTTTTTCCCAAATGATAAAATTACACTACTATGAGTGAGATTCAAACTTAGAAAGTCCCAAATGGAAGACTACATTTGCATATCTTTAATAAAAGGGACTAAAGAAAAAATTCAAGCTTCAACATGAAATACAGAAAGATTTTATAGGCAAATATCTTTTTTCTTTCTTTTTCTTTTCTATTGTGAACACAAATATCAGTACAAGTCACAACTTACTATAGGGCACTTTAGAGTGGAGAGTTCCTTGAAATCTAACTTTTATATTTATTGAAAGAATGTTTTTGCTTTTTTATCATTTTATTCGGAGTTTTGCAGCTTTTATCACAATCCATACATACATCCATTGTGTCAAATACGTGTGTACGTTTGTAGTCAACATCATTTTCTTTTCTTTTTAAATCATTTTACTGGGGACTTGTACAGCTCTTATCACAATAGATATATGCATTCATTGTGTCAAGTATATTTGTACTTGTTGCCATTATCATTTTCAAAACCATTTATTTCTACTTGAGACCTTGGTATCAGCTCATTTTCCCTTTCCCCCACCCACCTATTCTCATGAACTTCTGATAATTTATATTTTTTTCATGTCCTGCACAAACTGGTCTTTCTTCACCCACTTTTTGCCCATCACCCTTGGAGAGGTGTATATGTTTAGCATTGTGATTGATTCCCCATTTCATCCTCCACAATTACCCTCCTGGTATCACTTCTTTCATTATAGATCCTGAAGGGTTTATCTGTCCTGGAATCCATGTATTGTGAGCTTTTATTTCTATGCAAGGACATGCCTTGATCCAGCCAAACTTGAAAGGTAGAATTGGGATCATGATAGTGGTGGGGAGGAAGCATTAAAGAACTAGAGAAAAGTTGCATGTTTCATCTGTGCTATACTGCACCCTCATTTCCTCTTTGCAGCCCCTCAAAAAGGGGATGTCCAATGGTCTACAGATGGGTGGTGGGTCTTCACTCAAGCATACCCCCCAAAATTAGCATCAATATGATATTTTGATCTGGGTCACTGATGTCTGATACCTGATGACATCGATATCTCATGATCACACTGACTGGAATGCTCCTTCTATGTGGGCTTTATTGCTCCACTGCTAGGTGTCCACTTGTTTATCTTCAAGCCTTTAAGACCCCAGACACTATATAATTTGATAGCCGAGTACCATCAGCTATCTTCACCACCTTTGCTTATGTACCCATTTTGTCTTCAGCAATCATATCAGGAAAAGTGAGCATCACAGAATTCCAGTTATTGTTGAGGGAGTACTTGTCCATCTGCTGTCTTAATATTTACCATATAAGTATATGCACATAGATCTATTTCTCTATCATTATATATAAATATATACATGTACATATGTACATGCCTATATTTAGACCTCTATGAATGTCCTTTGCCTCTTAGTTCTTTCCTCTAATTCCTTTTACTTTTCTCTTGTCCCACTGTCATGTTCATAGGCAATATATTGAATGATGCAGAAAGCATCAAAAGAAGATGGACAGAATACACAGTCACCATCCCAAAAAGAACCAGTCAACATTTCATCATTTCAGGAATGTCATTTGAGCAAGAAACAATGGTACTGAAGGAAAAAGTTCAAACTGCACCAAAAACATTATCCAAAAAGAATGCAATAGGAATTGATGGAATGCCAACCACAATGTTTCCAAAAACTGATGAGGCACTGGAAACAATAATTTGTATATGGCACGAAATTTGGAAGATAGTTCCTTGACTAACTGACTGGAGAAGATTCATACTTGTTCCCATTCCAAAGAAAGGTGACCCAAAAGAAAGCTCAAATTAAAGAATAATATCAATAATATCACATACAATTAAATTTTTTCTGAAGATCATCAGCAATTTATATGCAACAGTGGTTGCAGTCATTCACTGACAAGGAGTTGGCTATGCTAAGGGTTACGCTGTTTCGATAAGAACTAGGTATGGATAGCCTTGAGAAGAATGAGGATTCAGAAGTCTTCATTGTGCTCCTGCAGAACTTATAGATGGATCAAAGGCAGTTGTTTAAATAGGACCAGGGAATATTGATTGGTTGAAAATCAGGAAAGGTGTGTGATAGACTTGTGTACTTTTATCATACTTATTCTATTTGTATGCTAAGCAGGTAATCAGAGACTCTACGTTATATGAAGAAACATAGAGTATCAGAATTGAGGAAGGTTTGCTCACTATCTTTGAAATGCAGATGACAAACTTGCTTTCAGAAAATGAGGACTTGAAGCACTTACTCACCAAGATCAAGGAACTACGCCTTCAGCATGGAACACAACTCAATGCCAAGAAGATCAAAACCCTTACAAGTGGACCAGTAGCTAACCTTATGATACAAATTTTGAAAAGTTTGAAGTTTTCATCGGTTTCATCTTACTTGGATCCACAATCAATGCTCTCATGGAAGCCATACACATGAGGTCAGATGCACAAAACTCCTTTAAAACGTTGAAAAGCAAGGAGGGTGGACCTTACCCAAGTCGTTATGTTTTCAATTGTCTCGTATGCATTTGAAAGTTGGACATAAAAAAGGAAGACTGAAGACGAATTAATGCATTCGAATTAAAGTGCTGGCACATATTGAAAATACTGCGGACTCCCAAAAGAACAAAGAGATCTTTATTGGGAGAAGTACTCCTTGGGCAAAGACCTCGAAACCTGGTCTCGCAGACTTTGGATGTGTCAGGGAGATCAGTCTCTGGAGAACACATCATGCTTAGTAAAGCAGAAGGGAAGAGGAAGAGCCTTGGCAAGATGGATGGACACAGTGGCTGCAACCAGAGACTCACACCCAGGAACAAGGAGGAGGATGGTGTAGGACGGGGCAGCTATCAGGTGGGACTGGGTGGGTAGCACCACCAAGCAATAGCCAAGAGTGGGATCAGGCCTAGGAATAGCCAGCCTCTAATTGTTACAGAGTTTTAATATTAAAACATTTAATACTATGTGCATTAATAGTAAGTATATTGTAATTAAATAAATATTTTTGTTTTAATATTACTAAAATCTTTTTATCTCCATATCTTTGTATACTGTGAAGATACATTTCAAGAATGAGAGCTAAAAGTGATTAAGTCATTTGGGGGGAAATTCCATCCATTATCTGTTCAATTCACTTTTCCCACAGACATTTGAAGTTGTTTCCTTGTGTAAAATCAAACCACATTGTTAACCATCTTTCTAAAAAGCCAGAAATAAATGTGAAAATTAATAGTATGAATGAGCAAAAAGGAAATTAAATTTTCTACTGAAACTGAATTTCCCAGCTCAAACACTTATGTTAATTATTTCGCTTTTAGCTTGGTAAAGCTTCTGATCTCCCATAAAGTAGATTTGAAAATTAGCACTATTTAACAAAGATTCCAGACTTAACAATAAATCAGACTTTTTAAATATACCGCAAGCATTGCCTATGAAGGTCAATGTCAGCACACATCCATTCAAAGCTGAAGCTAAATCAGGCTTAGGAGGGATCTGTGCCAATAGCACACCGTGAGCCTGCCCAGGGTTTTCAATGTTTGTTTTCCTTTTCAGTGGGTACTTCAGAGTAAATTAAGGAATTGTATGGCATCCTTGAAATGTCAGGTGATTAGAGAATTATGAAAGTCCATAAATTTCAACTCATTCCAGGGTTCTATGCTAATTTGGTGACCCCAGCAGATAAAAGTTACTTCTGTGATTATTTCCATGAAACTTCACAGAGATACAGCCTGTGAAGAAAAACTTCAAGGCATAGATTCACTATTCCCTAGCATTATTACTCCTCTTTGAATGATTCAAGGAAATACCCTTGGAAAAGCTGGGGAAAAAAATGAACAGCATAGCTGTAAAGTAGGCAGGTGGCCAGTGACTACTACCATGGGCTTTCGCTCTCTTCCGAGTATGGTGGGCAAAAAAATAATGGCCTCCCCAAAGATGTCTGTACTGGGTTCTCCAGATCCTGTGAATATGGTAGGATATTTGGCAATTCCATCTTGATGATGGAATTAGAGTTGCTAATCACCTAACCTTGAGATGAGGAGATTGTCGTAGATTACCAAGTGGGCCAATATATTGATGAGAAAAACACAAACCTTTTGCCCTTGAGTCCATTCCAATTCATAGGCAGCATTTAAGACAGAATAGAGCTGTGTCCATGCCCTATCTGCCTCCTATGAAATAGTTGATGGGCTCAAGGTGCCTACCTTTCTATGAGCAGTGGAGTGCTTAACCACTGTGCCACCATGGCTCACAGGAACCGTTATAAGAGAAAGAGGGAGAGAGCAGGAGGGCTGGAATTGGAAAGACATTTAAAGATGATGTTCTACTGGTTTTGAAGATGGAATGAGCGATGGAATGAGGACTGCAAACAGATTTTAGAAATGGCAAGAAATACATTCTCTGTTGGAGGCCCCAGAAGAAATACAGCCCTGCTGACCCCTTGATTTTAGTCTCATGAAACTCAGATTTCAGACCTGCAGAACTGTAAGATACAAAATTGTGGTTTTTAAGCCACTAGATTTGCACTAATTTATTACAGTAGTAATAGGATACTTAGTAAATGATGAAGTACTGACTACATTGTACTAATAAAATTACAACAATAAAAAACTCCAAGAGAAGTTTGCTTTCTACTTAAATAAATACTATGAGAAAAGAGTGACTGGCTCATGGAGTTGTAGAAGTTTTTAAGGTTCCTGGTATCTTGGGAAATTAAATATGTTTGCAATATTGCATGAGCATGTTAGGTAGTGTGAATAATTTGCTTTCTTTTTGTTCGTATGTTCTCTAACCTTTATTTTGAATTGGGTGGAGATTTACAAAGCAGATAGTTTTTACCACTAAATGATTCACACATGCTGCATTTCATACCATTCCTTGCAATCCCTACAGTGTCATACCACTCACCCCACCTTCTTCCTATGTTTCCTTTTCATGCCTCCTAACCTTTTTGAATTCTGTCCCTGGGAAAACACTGCCCCCTGATTCCTCTCTTGTGTGACCATCTCTTCCATGGGCCTGTCTAATTTCACACCCTGACTCCCCACCGCTATCCAGATGACTCTTTCTCACAGCCACCCTAAGTAAAGTTTCCAAGGCTGTGAACATTTGAGGGGGAAGATAACTTCATCTTTATCCTGAGGAGTGGCTGGTGGGTTTGAACCAGAATCCTTGGAGTTTAGCACTCCATCACTTACCTGAGAGCCCCACCTTGAGCCACCTGGTGAGTTCAATTCCAGACCCAAAGGTTGACCAGTGGCCAGGGTGTTGGGGGCTCCATCCATCTCCATCTGACCAGCAGATCTGTTATTTGGTATGACTTGTTAGATTGTTTTGGGGAGTCTGGAAACATTCAACACAATTCCCTATTTAGATTAATAGTAATTGTTTCTTGCCTTTATGCCTTTATAAAAGATGTGATGCACTTTCGGATAGCAAGGAAAACCTGTCATGGTTTCCTTTTAAATGTCTGGGATGGGGATGAACAAGACTTCTGTCCAGAGTTCTGGTTAATTTCTGCATTTTGATCTGGGTGCTGATTGTATGGTTGTGTTTACTTTATGTAAAATAAACAAGTTATACAGTTTGGGAGATACATGCATATACAGGTAGCCCCTAAGGTATGAATAACTTGCATACACTTATGACCATCCTTTTTTTTTCTTTTTACATATCATCAGCAGCAATATGTACTACCTGCAGTATTGCAGCACATTTTTTTGTTATCATTCCTGTGCCCAACTCCAGAGAAATAAAGATTGGATTGATAAAGATCCTGGTAATATAAGGCAGCAAATATGAAAATCTAAAAATAAAATAAGGCAATCAGTTCATGTCAGAACCAACTCATTATGGAGTCATTGAAACAGGTCCCAATGGAAGTCAGAGATTACTTGTATATAAAATACTTCAGTATAAAAATAAATATAGAAAAACCAGCTAATTTGAGGGGGGGAAGCTTGGGAAAAAAGATCATTTGGAATCTATGAAGCGGAAGGAACTCCTAAAGTCATGTTGTAAAACTGATCCCATGGAGAACCCCCTAAGTTTAGGTGTAGACACCAGAGCTTGTAATGCCACTGCTAACAACTCAGTTTTCATGACACTACTTATAAGGTGGTCACTGCTGCCTCTTTGACCATTTTACAGTGATTGCTTCTAAAACCACATCACCATGGGAGGCAGAGTCCTACCCACATCAGAGTGAATGATTCAAGGACAGGGAAGAGTTTCAAAAGGTGAGTAGTCAAAGAAGGTGGCATTTCTCCTAAGAATCTCCAGTTGCCATCAAGTTAACTTCAACGTATGGCCACCTGATATGTGTGAAAATACAGACCCTGTTCCCGAACATCCTCAATGGCTGGCATCAGAAGCTGACTTCAAGTGATTGTGGATGACCCAACCTGCCAACCAGGCAGTGGTTTCCAGCCAAGTGAGTTAGTCATTCCCACCATCCAGGAACTCTTGACGTTCTTACATGTATGTGTTCTACAACACACACACACACACACACACATTCTCTACCTATCTAAATATAGCCATCTTTTTAAATATCAAAAGATCTTCCTTAATTATCTCATACCCCTTCATTGAATTATACCTATTTTCACTTCTATCCATCAGTCCACACCATTTGTCCCTCTGGTTTGGCCACTGTTGGAAGAACATTTGGCCCTTAAACAAGTCTCAGTGTGAGTTCTTTTTCATATCCCATGTTGTGTTCTGTAGCAACTCCCTAATGCTCTCCACAGAGAACGCTTGCACCCAGATTCACAGAGCCCCTTCTGTACACAGAAGAGCCCAGGTCCCACAGTGGTGACACTATGAATCAGCATCAACTCGATGGCATTGAGTTTGCTTGTTAGTTAGTTTTTTGTGTTTCCAATGAAAGAGAATACAGTATGAGCCCTTTCTCCACAAAAATGTCTCTATACACTGGTATCTAGAGGATATGAATTTCCATTTTATCATGAACAAGGAGAATCTACACTTGTTCTCTCACCACAAAGACCTTTGTCCTGACTGGCCTGTTATAAGGATGATTTTCCAAAGCTTGGCTGAGGTAGCTAATATTTGAGAATGACATTTTGAAGGATATACAAATATTTATACCCTTCAGATTTATATTCCCTAGGCTTTATTCGTACACTAAACTAACTATACCAATGACACTCTGACCTCCTGAAAAATTGCTTTTACTTGAAAAAACTGGGTGTGTGTGTCTGTGTGTGTCTGTGTGTTTAGAAAATAACAATCATGTGGAGGAATCCAGTTTTCTGTCAAACAGATATCGAATTGTAATTATTAAATTTATTTTATGCCCCAAATACAAAATTTCTCATGGCAAACGTATCTGAGCATCCAGGAAAAGAAGAAAGAAAATAGTGGTTTCTTCGGATGAAATATTTGCTGCTGCTGCATACAATGAAAGCTATGCCACTTTGTTGGCTGTAATTGGCCTAATTTTTGTGTCAGCGTTCCTCAACCAGGCGTTCTGTCACCTGCCAGCTTTGTTCCATGCTTACTATTTTTAACTTTATCCAATTAGTCAAAAATATTTTCTGCATATCTACTTTTAGCCAAGCACTCTTCAAGGTATCGATTATAAACACGCACACCGCAAAAAGAGTTTGCTGGCCTGTCTTTCTGACTTAGCACACCCTATAGAGAGGAGTGCAAGGGTCCCATATGCTTTCTAAAGCTGCAACTTTTTTTGCGGGGGGCGGGGGGTGGCCTCACTGCCCTGATGGGAGTAGGAGGCCCAGCCTTGCTCCTGGAGAGCTGCTGCTGGATTTGAACCACCAACCCTGTGGGCCGCAGTCCCGCACACCACCACTATGCCACCGGGCTCAGCCCCGACTGCAACCTTTAAAGAAACAAACTGCCTTATTCTTCTACCCACGGAGCAACCAATAGCCTCCCAGGGAGGCCACACCCTTAACCATGGTGCCACCAGGGATCCTAACTGAGCGTGCAGTCAGAGGGGAAAAACAGACAAAAAGGCTTATCTGTGTGGAATTTACATTACAATGGGAAGAAGACTAAAAATCAATCGATATGTATGATTTTTTTCTCACTATTATGGGTCAATGCCAGCTCACAGGAACCGTATAGAAGAGAGGAATATTGCCCTCGTGGGTCCCAAGGCCGTAAACCTTTATCAGTACAGACAGCCTCATTTTTCTGCAAGGAGTGGCTAGTAGTTTCAATGTATATAACCTACTACAACACAAGGACACGTTATAGAGTCTATAACACAATAGTAAGTGCTATGGGGGGAAATGAGGGAGTGGAATGTATGAGAGGATTGAATAGAACATTAAACAGGGCAGGGAAGTGAAAGGTGACAAGGAACAGAACTGGACAAAGCACATGGTCATAATGATGTCAGCACAGGTTCTTGATTTAACTAAAAATAGTCATATAGCCACATTAAGTGGATGAAGAAAGGGAACTGGACATCTACAGGCACTGAACTTAAAGTCAGAAAAGATTGTCACTAGATGAATAAAACCAAATTTGAGAAGTAACTATGCCGCAGTATGAGCATTCTGTGTAGAAAAATACTGTAATCACAAGAAGAAAGCATTAGAAATTGCTGACCCTGGATATTCAAATGAGATTGATCCTCCGTCATCAGGAAGTTTTCTTCTGTCCATTCTGTTTCTTGTCTCAGGGAACATGCTGGTCTTTCATTATAGTCACCTTTGATATCATTTACTGCATTAGAACATATGCATATATTTATTAATAAAGTTTGTATAAATTACTTGTTAAAAAATATAAAGCTTCCCACCTCAATTAAACTCAAATCCTATCTATAAGATAGGGGACTGTGTTAGAAATAGTGTTTATATATACATATACATACAACAGCACACATATTTTTATTTCTAAGTGTACTACTTGGGTTTATCATAGGGCTGTTAGTGAAATAGCTGTATCTTTCAGGGAAAGTGCTATTATTTCCACCATATGTATGCTGTAAACTGAACAATTGGATTAGGTTCGGATGTTTTCTTGATACCCATTTTTTCACAAGAAAATAATAGTGGTTTTCTACACTAAAATCTTGTGAGCTATTTTTTATCTCCATATGAGTTTCTATTACCTTAGTGTGAAATATTGAAAATGAGAGATTATTATAGGAATGCTATATGGCTTCCTTCAATCCAGCAGTGATTAGAGGTTGCAGAATGATTTGTGAAAAAAAGATGTTACTCTTGGGTCAGCAACCTGAGTCCTCTACTGAAAGCAAATGTAACTGAAAGCCTTTTAGTGTCTGTTTTACCCCATGAGGGCAAATGTGCAGCAAGGCTTAGTCACAGATCTTTCTAGCCCCAAAAGCAGACTTGGAAAATCCTTCCTTTCCTAGAGGAAATTAACCCCTTCAAGTGCATTTGTGGGTTGTAACACGATGGTTGTAGAATCATTTAGATCAGGGCAGCTGCTACGAACAGGAAGTCTACAAACAAGAGCAATCTGATCTGAATGATAAGAAAACATATTGGCACAGACATAGATAAAAATTCCAAGATTAACAAGGTCCAGAGCTGACTTAATACAACAAATGCTGTTCCTCTGCTTCTCTTCTCCCTGGCTCGGCTGCCTCCTCGGTGTTGGGGCAAGATGGTGGCATCAATTCCAGGTCTCGCGTTTCCAAAGAAAGTGAGAGGAGCATTTCACAAGCTGGAAAAAAACACCACAGGATTAAGCATGCCTGATGCCTCTTCATTCATCATGATGTCACAGCCAAAAGTTAGGTCTCAAACAAACATCCACAAAGGGATTGGGATTCCACTTAGGCCCGAATTTTTCAAACTGAGTAAAGAGGCCTGAAGGGCTACCATGGTCATTTTAAAAATACTCACTAGGTCCCTAACCACGAGTTCAGTCATTCGAAACCAGCAAGGACACCCTGTCGTATAGGGTGAGGAGTCAGAATGGACACTTTGGTGATGGGTTCTGGAATTAGGTCGGACAGTACTGTTGGGGAGTACTCAACACTAGATATTGTAAAAACTGTATCATCCAGTGGGCAGTGTAAAAATGGTTTGCATTGTAGTACGATACCATCAAGTTAGTCCAACTCTTAGCAGTCCGGTGTTCCATAGACTGAACCACAGCCCAGGCCTGCTCCAGACTCACAATATGTGAGCCCACTACTGCAGCCACTAGGTCAGCCCATCCGGTTGAGGGCCTGACACTTTTTGGCTAACTCTTTCGAGCATGATGTCCTTAGCCAGGGAGAAAATCTGGCAATCCTTGGTTCTAAGGAACATTCTGGGTGTATTTCTATTAAGACAGATGTGTTTGTTCTTCTGGCAGTGAATGGTACTCTCAATATTCTTCACCACTACCAGTGAAATTGCCTCAGTTCTTCAATCATCCTTATTTAATACCCAACTGTCACATGCATAGGAGGTGATTCAAAATATCATGGCTGGAGTCTAGCACACCTGTGTCGTCAAAGGGACATCCTTTCTACTCACATGTTAAGGAGACTGTCTGCAACAGATTTGGCCAACACAATGTGCCATTCCATCTCGTTTCTGCTGCTGCCAGAGGATTGAGTGTGGATCCATTCAAAAGATGAAGTTCTTGACCACTTTGATCTCTTCTCAGTTTACCATAATGCCATCTCCTAACTGACATAGTTGTGAGGATTTGGGTCTTCTCTCCTTTGAGTTGTAAACCATAATGAAGGCTGCAGGTCTGGATCTTCATCAGCAAACGCATCCAAGTCCTGCTTACCTGCAGCATCTCACAGCTCGTTCATAAACTTTCCCTCAATCTTGATGCCCCGTTCATCTTCACACAGCTCTGCTTCCCTGATTATTTCTTCATCATGCAGATTGAAAAAATGCAGTGAAGGGATACAGCCCCAACACACACCTTTCCTGACTTAAAACAATGCAGTATTTCTGGGTTCTGTTTCGCCAGCTGCTTCTTGGTGCAGGTACAGATTCTACATGACCATAAGGAAGTGTTCTGGAATTCCTGCCAGTGAAAACTGTTGAGTAACAACAATTCACAATGGCAGAATTAGAACACCCTCCATTATTTTCAATGATGAGATGAAGTCTGATGAACGGGTCGGGTGAGGGGTGGGGGTCAGTAAGTAGCTAAAGATAATTATAGTTCTGCTAGGATGGATCACAAGGAAATGCGTATCACATTGTTCTCCTTACAGAGTTACGGTTATTTCCTTTCAACTAATCAAATATATATACATATATATAAATATATATATATATAAAAGATGCATCTTGTCACTGAGTGGATGTCGACTCACAGCAGCTCCCATAGGACAGAGAAGGACTACTGGAATAGGTTGTCTTGCTGTCATCTTTACAGGAGTTGATCACCAGGTCTTTCTATGGAGCTGCTGGGATGGTGGGGGGAGCATTTTAACTGTTGCACCACCTGGGTTTCATTATATTCTTAACTTTCTCACCTAAAAGGGAAAAATAAGATGAATACTTCCTTCCCTAATTCCACACTTCATATCAGACATGACTGTGCCTTGACTCCCAAAATACATACTAAATCCTAAATTATCAGGAATCATGTGAATCAGAGCTACATTTCTCTAGAAAATATAGCTGAGTCATATTTACAACTATATATGTAATCACATTGTATGTAGATCAATGTAAGTATGTATCTGTGTCAGAAACAGGATTCATTTATAATATTTTGAGGATCTTTTTGCTCAGGGTCTTTTGATTCTTTGAATTACTTTAATCTATGCCTGTCTGATTCCCTTTCCAATATTATTTTAATGAATATTAATGTGGTTTTCCAAATGTGATTTTACACCGTGTACAGAAAAAGCTTAGTGGTATTCTACCTTTGGCTAAATTGATCATATTGTCTTTTGTCAGACTCATTTTCTGTATTATATTCCCGCTTTTGAGCTGTCAGCATTTTTAACATTCTCCTAGTGATTAAATATATATTGGATTACTGCCTTACAGAAATATGAATTTGTTTTTCTACTCTCACACTCACTAACTAGGTAAGTCAATGTCGAGCATGATAGAAAGAAATAGAATAGATGGTTTCATTTTTATAATTCTCTCATGCATACTGACTTATAAAACAATATTTTTTAATGCTAACAAAATCTTTGGGAAGAAGGTACCAAAGGAGAGCTCTCCTGAAAGTGCCAACACAACCCAAACATTAACTTAAGTAAAATATAATGTTACTCTGATTTCTATTTAATCCATATTTTAAAATTCTGATTTATAGGAAGAACATCTTCTAAAGAAACCATATGTCATCAGACCTGCCCTTTCCTATGACCTACATCCTTTCAAAGGAATTACATCTTCTCAAACTACCTCTGTGGAGACCCTCCCCAAGATTGGATTGACACAGGGGCTGCAACCATGAGTTCCAATGTGTCACACCTGTGAGAACGACTGAGGATCACACAGTGCTTTGTGCTTTGGACACAGGGTCTAGCTGAGTAAGAATCAACTCCGTGACACCTAACAACCACAACAGCTTCCGGAACTGATATGCTTTCTTCAAAACTCTTGTGTACTACTCAGAGAATTCTATTTTGTAGGTTTCACAGTATAAAGGGAATATAACTGGCTTTGGATTCTGAGAGATTATATCTTTAACCCTATCTTTTTCACTTAATATGCTGCTCATTAATTAACCTCTCTACACCTCAGATTCTTCACCTAAAAGTGGGGATACTACTTTCAAGATTTTTTTGTGAGCATTAAATTAAATACTCCAGATACTGGAGAGTATCTAGCATTCCCGGGTACTCAGTATATTGAACTTGAGTAGATTCCTGGCACAAATTTTGAAATAAGGTTATGACAAGGAGTTTGTGGAAAGGGTAACAAGAGCCAAAATGAAGCCATTCACCTTTGTCTGTCCTTATGCATCTTGTTCGACACTGGTGCTAGGTGTGGAAACCCAAAAGGAAAAGATGCAGAAACAAATTAACCCCAGACATTGTCCTCTTCTAAAAGGTAGAGCATGTATCATAGGGAAAGTAGGAGTGGTTCAGTGGTAGCATTCTTGCCTTCCATGCAGCAGATCAGGTTTAACTCTTGGCCAACATATCTTATGCACAGATACTGTCCGGTGCCAGTGGAGACTTTCAGGATGCTGTGATGTTAATCTGGTTTCAGGGAGCTTCGAAACTGATGCAGACTAGGAAGGGAGACCCACCATCTACTTCCCAAAATCAGACTGAAAAAACCCTGTGGACTTCAACAGTCTGGGGGACAAACTTTCACTCCATTGTGCGCAGTATCATCTAGAGTTGAGATTGAACTCACCTGCAGCTAACACTATGTGTGCCTGCTTGACGGCCAAGGAATCAGACTTCAAGGATGCTAGAATCCTAGCATGCTTTCCAGTCTTGCCCTTTTCACCTCTCCATGCCAGAGTAAACCCCGCCCTATAGTATAGATCCTGAAGCATGCCTTGTTCACTTTGAGGTTTTCGGATAAATTTCTTTAATACGGATCACTTGCTTGCCTGTGTAGACATTGAGATCTCCCACTGCCGTTGGGTCCATCCTGAAACAAACCAATCCTGTTATGAGACTTCTGAGGTTGTAGTGTTCACCAATGAAGAAAGCCTAATATTTCTCCCTGATCTGTGGTTAGCAGTCCAGTGCTTACCCAACAGCACCACCAGCATTCTGGAGTTACTTGTGTCAAATTGTCTCACTGTTTATTCTTGTCTGAAATTGTAATAGATTCTCCAGAAATGGCTATTTGACTACTTGTTGGAGAGATTTGTTCTGCATATAATTTTTGCCTCCTGTGTTGGATTTCCTCCAGCACTGGCAGTGTCTACGTTCCCAAAGCCCCAATCCTGTGACCCATTCTGATTTCAAGTACCAGTTCATTCTACATAGCACTGTAGCATTGCCATAGTAGTGCCCTATGAAAGGGCAATAATGGGCCATATTGTAATCTACATCTAATCCTGTTCCTCAAATAGATTTTAAAAAGTTATGTATCATTAGTGAGAATAATATAAAAATTACTACTTTTGACAATGAGACTCTGGAAATCAATGTTATGTCTTCCTTGTTGCAATCCCCAACATTTAGCCCACACATACAGGTGCAATTTACTAGATGCCAAATGAATGTTTTTAGTTGAGTCAAGGGACAGAATGATACGTTTGGGTATTTCTGAACTTAACTAAATGCCACAGGGATAATAGCACAGTCCTGCAAAGCTGGCTATATTTTTGGAGTGGTTAATAGTAGACCAACAAGTTTTCCAAATTGTCATCAATCAAGCTGATTTACTGTGGACTTCTGCTGCTGCCCTTACTAACAGAAAGTCGAGAGCTCTCAACCTATCATTTAGAGGCTCTAAGATAGTCACTCACAGTCTCTGAGGATGTGTTGTGAGTCAGGAGGTGGAAGCAACTCACAGTGGACCCAGCAATAACAAAATTGACTTCTTTCTAAGAAAAGTGAAGTCTCTTCCCTGCATGGTAATGCATCAGTGATGTTTCTCAGGCACTTGAGTCGCCATTTCACTAGTCTAAGATTTGCTCAGGAAGACGAAAATAGACACTAAAAAGACCTGTCCACCTGGTAATAGCGGCTTTGAATTCTGTATGGATGTCTGTGTTGAAACCATTACAACTATAACTGACATTTTCAAGAATCAGTAGAAGTTGCTTGTAGAAAAGTTTTCTGAAGCCTAGGTTAGGTGATTTACACATTTATATCATTAATCATGAAAATGTATATTTATTAAAACTGACAAAAATAGGAAAAATATTTTCACCTAAGAATTTAGAGTGCACCTAAGACTTCATATTGACTCCAGAAGTACAGTATCAGCTACCAATTATTAAAGTCAATTAAAGAATTAGGTGCCATACTTTTCAAATGAACAAAATGATTGATTTGCCTGGTTTTCATCTGCTTCATTAATTCTGCAATCATTATGTGAGCCAGTTATGTAGCAAGCATTGCTTATAAGCACTGCTCTATACTAAGAGGACAGTGCTTCTGACTCTAGTAAGAAAGCTGAATCCAATATGGTGAATTTCTATCCCCTGTTTTACTCTGCTAACCAAGCTGATCAGTGGTGGAGCAACTGGTTTACTCAAAAATGAATTATATAAAATATGAATCTTCTTTATAGCTTATTTCTCCTCATTCTTAAAGCTGCTGCTCAGCATTTGCTTATTTGACTACTTAGTACATGTTCCAAAAGGGAAGGGACTTGGGTCGTGAAAAGAGGTTAAATAAATCATTCAGCTGACACATTAGAGAAAAAGACTTGCACATATTTTTATATTAATAAATATAAATGGATAGGTTGATTTATTACAAAGCAACTTCGAAAGTTTCATGGACATTTTCATTATTTAGCCTAACAGAAATCTCGGGTAGAGAAAGATATAAACCAATAATTCATAGAAGAATAGATATGCAGCCCCATTAATATAAATAGATGCAACTTAAACGTCTAGATTCCATGTTTCAACAATTATACTGGCAATATTTATATTATATTGTATTATGGCATTGTATAGTATATTTGCCATATCTTACATGATCCACGGTATCTTTTCACCTACACTTCTGTTATTCATTCCCATCGAGTGGGTTATAAGTTATCACTGTTATCAGTTCCCCTTTCTCCCCTTTCTGCTACCTCTCTTCTCATACACTCCAGGAATCATTACTCCCATTACTATTTCTGAAGGACTTATCTATCTTGCATTTCATGCATCCAACAACCTTAATTTATATAAATGAGCATGCACGGGACCTCACAAGATTAATGAGATAAAACTAAGACCATACTAGTAAAGGTAGAAACATTAAATAACTAGAGGATATGTATGCGCTTCATCAGTGTTATACTACACCCTGGGTAGATCATCACTACTGCTTGGCTCTTCTGTGAGGAACTGTCCAATTATTTTACAGGTGGGTTTGGGGTCTACAGTCTGAATTTTCACATAGATATAGATGTTTGTCTTTACTCTTCTCATACCTGACTCCATTGGCACCCTGTGATCACTCAGGCTGGTGGGCTTCTCTATGTGGGCTCTGTTGCTTCCCTGCTAGATGGCTGCTTGTTTAACAACTTCAAGCCTTTAGGACCCCAGATGTTATATCTTTTGATATAACAGGCACGATAAGCTTTCTTCACCACTTTTGCCTATGCACCCATTTTATCTTCAGCAATAGTGTTGGGAAGTATCGTACAGTACCACATTATTGGAACAAGCCATTCTTGCACTGAAGTAAGATTTGACGAGTGGTCCATCTGCTTCCTTATTGTGTGAGGTTCAGGGGTAATGGGAGAGGAGAAAGAGAGGGAGGGAGAGAGAAAGAGAGAGAGAGAGACCTATGTTTAGCAATTTTACTACTGGAAATACACCCAGAAGAAATATAAAACAGGCCATCATCAGATATCTATGTTTCAATGTTCATCACTGTACAGTTCACAATCACAAATAATTGGAAATGGCCTAAATGCCTAGCAATAGAGGAATAAATTTTATTAGATGCTAGTATATTCACAAAATGGAGTACTATGCACTCCTTAAAATAGTGATTCAATGATGAGGCACCTCATCACATGCAAAGAGCTGGAAAATATTAGGCTGAGCAAAGTTAGTCAAGCACAAAAAGACAAGTAAAAATGAGTCCACTGAGATAAGTTCAAACAACAGAATGGGCATGGGGAAAATGTATATATTGTACAGCTCTCTGGCTGAGGCCCAGATACTCTGGCCAGGCCAAACACCACATGCACACGTCATAAGAGAAAGAAAGAGAGGCGGAGAAAAATTAAACAGATGCAGATAACATCTGTGTGGAAATCCATCTTCCACCACACCTCCTACTCATGTGCATTTACAGCCCCCAGAGGGGAGGGGAAGAAAAAAGATGACAATAGGGGAACTAATCCCCCTAAGGTGGAGGAATTGTTTATGTCTCCACAAGAAAGGGAGAGAGAGAGAGAGACAGGAGACCTCATTCTGGTGAACCAAGCCTTAAGGTGATGTTCCTCCTGAGAGCAGCTATTCACAGAGAGGACTGAAGGGCCCGCCTCACCTCAAGATATGAAGTCCCCTCCTTAGAGGATAGAGCTACAGAATACAACAATGGAGATACAGTTTATGGAGTACAGTCCACCTGATGAACATGGGACCAAGCCAAGAAGGGGGTGTGCATCAGACCAGCAATGGGAGAAAACCATGAAATCTCTGAGGAATCCTGATTGTAGATTTCTGACTCAGGAGGTTGTGGTTGGCACCTTATCTAGTTCAGAAGCAACAAAGCCCACATGGAAGAAGCACACCAGCCTGTGTGACTACAAGGTGTTGACGGGATCCAGAGTCAGACACCAAAGAACTAAAAATTGTATTATTGTAAATGAGGGGGAGTACTGAGTGGGGACTCAAAGGCTATCAATCGATGAAGCAACATCCCCTCTCAGGGAAGAAAGGAGCCAATCAAGATATAGTGCGGCAACAGTGAAATATGCAACTTTCCTCTAGTTCTCAAATGCTTTCTCCCACCCCTATCATGATCCTAATTCTTCCTTAGACATCTAGCTAGACCAAAGGATGTACAGTGGAACCAGAAACATGGAGAATTTGGGATAGATGTTCCCTTTCTGGACCAGTGGTGGGTGGAGTGATACCAGGAGGGTGGAGGGAGGGCAGAGTGGAGGGGGGGGATCAATTGTAGGGATCTACATATAACCTCTCTGGAGTAGGAACATCAGGGAAGTGGGTGAAGGGACACATTGGACGGAATATGACACAAAAAAGTAATAACAATGTGTAAGTTTTAAGGGTTCATGGGGGAGAAGGAGGGCGGAGGGAGGGGAAATATTGGGAGCTAGTACTGGGGCCCTAAGTGGAGGGAGGATGCTTCAGGAGTGCTGATGGCAACAGGTGTGCAAATGTGGTATACATACAATTGACATATATATTGATCGTGATGGGAGTTGTATGAGGCCCTCATAAAAGGGTCTATTTTTTTAAAAGAAAATAAAAAATCTATATACATGTATAAATATACATATGCATATATGTCGATATATCAAGCTATAAATATAGGTTTACTATAATTGCTTATGGAAGTAGAAAACCCCAGCTTTCTTCTGAGGAGCTGCTGGGGGTTTCCAAACTGCAGACTTCGCAGATCCCAGCCCACTAGCACTACCAGGACTCCTCTTACTTTGGCCCCAATGCTGAAATCCGTGGGAGGAGAGCAAAGGTAGAGAGAACAACCAGGAAGGCAGAGCCTAGTGAAATACAAGAAGTGACCGTGAGGTAGGTTCGAGTAGTTCCAACCAGAGTAGGACAGGACTATTGAGTTCTGAGTATATCCTTATCATAGGGCCCACGTATTTGCTGACAGATGAAATGTAGCATGTGAAAAATGGAGAAGAGTCAAAGTTTGGGGCCTGAGAACTGAGAAGAAGAACAATGTTAACTTCCTAAGCTGGATGAAACTATGGGAAAATACGGCTTGGGGAAAAGCAAGGGGAAAAGCAAGATTTGAGCCCAGAGAAAATATGAGGTGTCTCTTGAGTATTATCTCAAAAAAAGTGGCCACTTCAGACTCTACACTTCAGGAGAAAGGTCCATACTGAAGATATAAATTTAAGGTTGATCCAAGCCTAGATGGATTCCAAAACAAGAGATTGAGTTGAATTACTATGAGCATTGTTATAAATAGAAGAGGTTGTTTTAAACTCCAAACACTCTAAGATGTAAACATTTGAGAGATGAAACAAAACCAGCAAAGGAAAAGTGAAGAAAAGCCTAATGAATATGCCACCATGGAGATTCTCTGCCCGGGTTCCCCTTCAAGGAGCAGGTCCTTCCAAGATGAAAGAAGAAAAGTCCGCAGATCCGCCTCACCCTGCCAAGGTTCACCCAAGGCTCAGCCAAGAGCTTCACAGGGCAGCCTAGTTAGGGAAGCATGTCTATGGTAGAAGAGTATTCTGGTAATTTTGAATTAGATGGCAGAAAATCTAATTAAATCAGAAGGTGCACCAAAAAGAGGAAGACCCAGAAGGAGACAGATTGAGAGCGATTTCAACAAGAGGTTCAAATATAGGAATTATTCTAAGAATGATATCAGAGCTGGTAGTGTTTCATTCTGTTATACATGGAACTGTTATGAGCTGGAAATAATTCAATCTTGAAAATTGACTGCACACACTGTGGCCGTTACAGAATGTCCTGTCAACTTGATAAACAGAGTGAAGGGTTAGAGCTTAGCCTGTCAATTAGGTCACAGCCTGATGATGCTAGTGAGCTGGACCTTCTTATATAGATTCTGGGAACCTCCTCCCTTTCTCCCTGGAAAAGATTCTCTCTCTCTCTCTCTCTCTCTCTCTCTCTCTCTCTCTCTCTCTCTCACACACACACACACACACACACACACACACACACATATGTGTGTGTTTCACCTTCCTATGACATCACATGGAGCCACTCTGATGGCAGCCAGACACCTGGAAATATGTCCACCACCACTGGATCCGCAGGACTTCCCACCAACCAGTCTGTGATCTTCCTAAATTCAGCATCATTTCATGTGCTGCTTAAGTCTATAGAGGAATTTATGGACTAGCATTTGGCATCTGGGCTAATATCAGACTAACAGACTTGATCTGGACTGGGCTAGGATGTGTTCTCAATGTACAATTGCTCTTTGATATGTTATATATATAATATGTATTTGATATAATCTATATTTGTTTCCCTAGTGAACCCAGCCTAACACAGACAAAGTTTGTTGTGCTGAGCAACAAATAGTGTAAAAGAACTAAACAGATTCCATTGGGTGGCCAAAGAAGGCCAAGTAAATTATTATGATAAACATGCAAAAAGCTGGAGTTAGAAAACCAAAAGGAAAGAACATACATAGCATTTCTCAAGCTGGAAGAACTGAAGAAAAAATTCAAATCTCAAGGGGAAATATTGAAGGATTCTAAGAAAAAAAACATTTAATAGCACCCAGACTCACAGCTAGCAAGCTAACTCCAACTCAGAGCAGCCCCATAAAAGTCTTTAAGATATTTGTGAGAGCAGAGAGCTTCATCTTTCTCCCATAAAGTTATCAGTGAGATTTAACCTCTCACCTTGAAGTTAGCAGTCCAACACTTAAATGACAACTTCACCAGGGTTTCTTATTTAATGAACTAGAAAGCATCAAAAGAAGAAAACAAATATGACAGTAATACACAGAGACACTGTATTGAAAAATAATGGATGTTTACCACTATAGAAGATAGCATGTCCTAAAGAGCCAAAGGTATTGAAAGAAGAAATCCAAAATGCACTGAAGATATTGGCCAAAAACACAGTTCCAGGAATTGATGGAATGCCAGTTGAGATGTGTTATCAAATGCATGCAACACTGGAGATACTCTGATCTATGCCAAGAAATGTGGAAGACAGTTACCTGGCCAACCCCCTGGGCCAGGTCCATATTATAGTCATTCCAGAGAAACATGATCCAATATCAAATGCAAGTAAAATTTCCTTGGAGAAAATGCAAAATGAGTCACATTGGTACAGTGACAGCAGCCAAAAGTGCATGCTGGATTCAGAAGAGGATGTGGAATGAGGGGTATTATTTTTTTATGCCAGATGGATCTTGACTGAAAGCAGAGAATGACAGAAAGGTGCTTACCTAAGTTTGGCTATGCAAGGGCAATTGTGTCGATCATGACAAATTATGAATAAAACTGCAAAGAGTAGACATTCCAGAACACTTCACTGCTTGCATGCAGTATCTATCAACAAGAGGCATCTGTTTGAAAGATCAGGGGACACTTTGTGATGTAAATCAGAAAAGGCACATTCTTGCACCACACTTATCCAACTTCTCGACTGAGCAAATTGTTCAAGACACTGGACAGTATGACGATTGGGAACAACACTTGTTAACCATCAACAGAATAGAGACAACACGACCCTGTGTTCTGAAAGTGAAGTGAGCTTGGAGCACAAACACTACATGAAGATCAAAGTAACCCATCTGGATTACACCTTAACTGAATCACAATAAATGAATTATTGATAGTGTCAAGGATTTCATTTCACTTGGAATCATAATCAACATGCATGAAAGCAGTAGTGAATAAATCAAAGGGCATGTTAAATGGAACAGATCTGTTGCCAAAAAAAAAACTTTTAAAAGCAAAAATGTTAAATGTTACCTTGAGGATTAAGGTGCACCTGACCCACACCATGATTATTTGAAATCACCTCATACGTATGTGAACACTGGATAATAAATAAATAAGACTGAGGAAGAATTGATGCCTTTGAAGTAGGGCATTGGCAAAGGATATCGAATATACTGTTCACTGCCAACAGAACAAACAAACCTGTCTTGGAAGAAGTATAGCCAGAATGCTATTGAGAAATGAGCACAGCAAACCTTTGTCTGGAGTATTTTGGATGTGTTATCAGGAGGAAACAGCTTCAAGAGAAGGACCTTATGCTTGGTGAAGTAAAGGTCAGGGAACAAGAGAAAGACCCAAATGCGATGAACTAATAAGAAGGACAGACCTGGTGGTTGCAGCAATGATTCAAGCATAGCAATGATTGCGGAGATGGTGCAGTACCGGGGGTCGGAGGGGCGGTGTGGTTCTGCTGCACAATGGGTCACCAAGTCAGATGAGACTTGACAACATCTCACAATAACTACAACCCCACACATTGCTTCTTTGGATTTGTAATTATAGCAGGATAAGTGAAAATACAGATAAGCATACTTCCAAATGATACAACTGCAAGTATTTTTTAACTTGCCTGTATTTACTCTAGGCAGCAAGTTTTCTGTAGTCAAGAAGCATACATATAAGTATAAGTATCAGTGATGGTAGCCCTTGACATTTGCACATTGATTTTATGGATGGGTGGATGGATGGATGGATGTTTTCTCACATAACTGCTGAAAAGCTAAATAAAATCATTTTATTTTTCCTTTAGAATACCAATTGGGGATGAAATGGAAGACAAATACAAGAAGAGAACCAAGGGGGACATAGATAACGCATGATTAATTAGTGGCTAATTGCACCATTATCTCTCCTTCTTGTTTACTCATTTTCATAAAAGCCTAAAATGTGGTGTAGTCAGAAGATATGTGCAATAGAACACAGATTTCTTTCAGACCAGTGTATATATCATCCACGATTGTCCAATCATAGCTATTGGATTCTTTTATTCATTTCTCAAATGGAAAAACTGTATTTCACATCTATAGCCTCAAACATTTATGTATTAATTGGAGCTGTGGATTTCTAATTGATCTTTTCTAGTGTTCATGTTCCTTATCATTTAAATTGCATTAGTTACCATAGAAACAATGTCATCAAGTAAGGGCAAACCTCAGTGACATCTACAAATGAAATATGGGAATCAATTAATAGAATGGCTGCACAATTTATAATAATTCCTTAGAGATGATAGAGTTGAGGTAATGTGAAATAAATATTATAGGATATGGGAAGAGGGTGGTCCTCCAGCAGGTTATTTTTCTCCCAAATCTCAGATGATTTCTATCTCTGCCACTATCTTAAAATGTACTCCTCCTTTTAATACCTTTTCACAGAGAAATAGTCCAAGCTATCTCCCATAGTTTCAGTTATTCTGAGGAATAATAGGATGAAGGGATGGGGATGAAATAAACTACATGTTGTTCTGTTTCAGGGTTTGTGCCCTTCCATTTAAGTGTGAATGTTGCCATATGAAGGTCTTACAGGAAGCTAGTCTCAGAAGAAACCACAAGGGAACAACCATCAGGTAATGAGATTTAAAGCAACAGAAATATTTCTATATATTAATATGGACCTCTGCCCTTCCAGTCTCTTAGGCATAAAATGGTACTTTGCATGTGTGTGTTGGCAAAATCCTTGCTAAAAACAAACCAAAAAAAAAGCATTCTGCAGTGCTTTGATCTTGTAACTCCCACCAAACTGTTAGGTAAAACTGCAAATACAATGTGTAGCAGCCTAATGAAAGGAGTGATCTGCTTTGTCATACTACTAGGCTTCAAATGAGTCATCCCAAATGCTTTGAAGGTAAATATAAAGTATATCGGCAGCCTCTTCCTCCAAAGTGGGGAGCAAATTCCTTATTCATTGTTCTCAATCTGAAAGTTCCTATTCACTTTGGGTAACCCTGCTGGCATTTGAATTAAGCAGAATATGATTGGAGATACTGCCAGCAGATGGGTCCTTCAGTTCCAAGGGCACTCATCATGTGAATGAAGAGGAGTTGATTTGGGGAAGGGGAGTCAACCGTGGTGACTTGAGTCAGATAAATCTTGTGGGATTGAAGCCTTCAGAATTTTCATCTGCGGATAGGGCACAATTTAAAGGAAAGAGAAATACCTAAAGTGGAGGGATGGCAGAAAAAAGAAGCCCCTCAACAAGATGGATGGACCCAGGGCTGTATCAATGGGCTCAGGCATGGGAACAATTGTGAGAATGGCGCACAACTAGGTAGTGTTTCCTTCTCATGCAGAGGATTGACATGGGTCAGAACCAGCTCAATAGCACTAATAACAAGAGACCAAAGAGATGGAGCTGAGACACCCAAGATAGCCAGTTCTACGAAGCAGAGTTCAAAGAAGAGAGACAGCAGCACAGCCAGGACCAGCAGGAAATGATGTGACAGACTACTGGAACAATGGAGGTCAGATGCCTCTGCTGTGTCAATTTTCCAACCCTCTTTTAAATTGCAGCTTTGAATCACAGAAAATGGAGGTAATGAAAATCTCAGAGGTCCTGGGATTTTTCAGATGAGGAGAGTTTGAGTGGAGAAGTCTCTCTTCCAAGTCAAACATCAAGTAGGGAGCAGAATGATAATGCCCATCTCTTAACTCATCGTTCACTCAAGCTCACTCACTGCTATTTCATTGACTCCGACCCACAGCAGCACTAGAGAAGGGAGTAGAACTCCTTCCCTGTCAATCTTCATGGGAGCAGAAACCTTCATCTTTCTCCTATTGAGTAGTCAGTGTGTTCAAACTGCTGACTTTGCGGTTAGCAGTCAAACACAGCCCACTATACCACTAGGGCTCCTTAACTGAAAGCAGCGCTCAAGAAATCAAACCTGCTGCAGTGCATAAATCTACTGCACAAGCCCACATTAAAGTGTTGAAGAACAAGCATGTCATTTGGAGCATTAAAGCTGGCCTAAACCAGCTATTTGCCTCACATGCGTGTGAAAGTTGGACAATGAATAAGGAAGACCATGACACAACTGATGACTTTAAATTGTGGTGTTAGCAAGGAATACTTCAAGTACGGTGAACTACCAAATGAGTAAAAACAAATCTATCTTGGAAGAATATGGCTAGAATGATTCTTAGAACTGAAGATGACAGTACTTCCTTCATCTCACATACTTTGGATATGATTAGTTAAACAGTTTAATAGGCATACAATGAAAAAGATGCAGCTAATAGCATGGATGTCACTTTAAATACATAATATCAATTGAAACACATCATATTCCAGAGAGCATATGCTGTATAAATTTATTTAAATTAAATAAAAATAAAAACTCAAGGGGGGCACAAGATAGCTCTATATAGTGGAGACCAAGATAGTGCATGCATGGATACACATATCCTTCTAGGCATTTAAAATGTGTGAGTCTTTCAGTAATAGGTTATAGCTCAGGTTTCCAAGTCTTTCCTTTTTAATGAATACTTTATTGAACTGGCCAACACTATAATTAACAGATGCTTAAGCCTGTTCGGACCGTCTAGGAGTTGTTTGACTATTCCACTGGGAGATGAGAGTGGGAAGCATGTAAACACTACCATGCAGATCCTATAGGTAAAATTTTGTCCAACAATATATAGATTTTCACCCACCCATTCCACACACATATATGTGTGTCCAGAAGGCTCCCATGGGAATTCACGTCATAGACTCAGAAAGACAAGGCAGAAAGCAAGAGACTTATATTTTGTACTAAGAGAAGACACTGAAAACATAAAAAAGATGAACAAAACTTGGCTGCAGCTGGAATCCCAGGGCTGATTGAGAAGACTGGAAGCCAGGATCAAGAGGTATCTGGTCCCCATGAGCTTCCACCCATTCCAGAGACAGGGTCATCACAGTTCAGGTAAAACTCAAAAGGTGCCTTGGTGTGTACAAAAAAGAGGAGCAAAGTCTAAACTTTGTGCCAAATATTCAAGGAAAAATGCACAAGCCTAACAAGATGATGCCTTAAGAAAAACATGTCTCGTTTGGTTTTGTGGTCCTTTCCATTCATTGATTCCTATTAGAAAAAGCTTGAAGTATGGATAATAGAGAGAGCAGTAGCCTACTGCTCAGTCTTCCTTTTTTACAGTGAGAGGAGGTCAAGATCTTTCTATATTATTTAAGATTCTCTGTGATTCACTACTGAAAATATTCCCACTAATATGGTGTGCTTCTATTTTTCACAACTTTGAGTCTCTACCCTCAAAAATGATGGATGAACCAAATATCAATTCCCTCACCCAAATACAAGCAGCACACCAGGCATCCCTGGATTCTAGCAAGGCTTACCAACATTCCCTGTACTTCTCATACCTGTGTAGGAACTTCCAAGTGTATTGGAATAAGATGTATTATTTTTCAGATCTACTATACTAGAGCTTTAACTCTGAGCACTAAGTTTGCAAGAGGTTATGGTTTAGATCAAAAACTCGAAATCCGTTTTTGAGTTTCCATATCAATTCAGCCTCCACTGAATTCCTAGCCATTAATCAAACATGAACAGCATTGACCACAGGCAGAATATGTGAGAAAGTGCACTGGTACCACTGCCCTAGTCTGCCCAGGAAGTGCAGTCTGGCTCTTGAGAAAATGTGTGGGTGTGCACCTTGATGAAATATGGATACTAGGCTCAAAACGGTCAAGCATCACATCCTGCCTGTTTGGTCAGAGAGCCCTGAACCCATGTGTAAGCTTCCCAATCTTCAATGTCCCAAGTATAGTCACTTTCCTGGTTCTGTGACTTCACTTGTGATTGTGATACAATGATCTGCCACCCATCATGATTTTGTGACAGTTTCTTTTGTTCTCCATATCATATGTAAGTGGCCAAGATTCTGTGAGTCTTTAGATACCATTATGGAGTCTTGCCGATAGTCTCCTTTATTCGGATGACATCTTTGTTTTGTATTTTGATATATGTATCCCTACAAATTGTGGTTTATATTAGGTTCTTTTTTCTGTCCTGCAACAATGTTTGACTGGCTTACTCCAATTCTGTGTAAATATTGTGAAACAATCTTGGCTTTAAACCTAACCCAAGTTCCTCAAAAAACAGGTCAGAGACTCTAGACTATAGCAATATGGTAGGCTAGAATTTTATCAGAGTAAAATAGATGAATTAAAGAAGTCTTTCTTGTGCAAAAGATTTGCTCAATGCAACACATCATCTCAACTTTTTGACAGCATCAATATTTTCTCCAGGATGTGATCTACTGATCCGATTATAAATATTTTGATATTGTGAGAATTTGAAAAGGAACAGGGTATCAAGAATGGAGAAAGGCTGAAATTAATAAACTTGTTAAACAGATGATTCAACTTTGCTTGCTGAAATCAAAGACTTGAAGTGCTTGCGGATGACTTCCAAATCTGAACACAAAAGGCTGATAGAATTTCATAGAATTTCATAATGCTCTTACATAGGACACCCCTTTGTCAATGCTTGCCCATTCAGTAGAGTGTTTAAACACTGTACCTCCTCTTACTGGGAATGCAGAAGTGTTTGGCCTTTGGGGACAATGCATCCTACCCCCTTTTGACATGTCATCCTTTTACTTGGTTTGAGATTTGTCCCCTGACTGCAGAGGTTCTGTCCTGAGATCCTCTCTAAGATTATAAGTAACCTTGGGAAATTTCCTCATCTCTCTAACTGATCCCTTCCAACTCTTTTTCCATATTGACTAAACAAATCAGAACTCTGATGCAGACTGAAAAAAAAATCTAGATTCTGTGATTGGGGAATAATGAAAGGTTTTAACAAGAACCTATATATTCTATCACTGCTTTTGTATCAAATAGATGACAAATTTGTATGCTTTTTGATACAATGCAGATATGATTTTAATTATATTACAGTATATAACAATATCATCGAAACATTTTTCTTAATAGAATTGGAAACATTGATATCCAGGAAATAAATCCTCTGACATGTGATTTAAAAAGAAAACAACTATGGTATACTGGCAGTGAGTTTATAATAATTTATAATAACAGAAGATAGAATGTGCAGTTATGAATTCCATCCTTTGAAGAGATGCATTAACAATCCTAATTTAAATTCTGTCTACACAGAGCCCAGATATATGGAATGTGATCAACAGCCATTATGACAGAGATGCTTTGGACATTGCTCTCATCTGGTTTCAGTGAAGTCTCTAATTAACCCCAAAGTTTTACTGTCTCCTTGAGAGACTGAACAAACTATGGTTTCTAATGGAATGATAGCTGGAGAATGGGTTATCAAGGGAAGCACCAAGTTCCCTGAAAAAAATAAAGAATTTATCAGCAAGTATTTGTTAAGTCATCCAAGAATCGCCTCCAGTCCCAGCACCTGCTGCTGCTTCCGCCTCTCCTGTTTCCTAGTGTCCTTCCTGCTTGGATCTCTGACTGCCTCTCTATGTCACACATAGGAAAAAAATACATTTTAGATATCCAAGCAAGAGAAAGACTGCTAGGAATAAGGACTTCCCTTCCTGTTATTAAAGTGCCATATGTCCATCTAATGTGATTGAACCATGCACATAAATGGTACACAGTTCAGGCAAAGTGTAGGCCATTGTTAATAGAAGACAAATGATAAGCAACGGGATCCGATGACTTACCTTACACCCTCTCCCTACAAGTAAGGTCTGATGTCGCTGGCTCTCCTCTATGACAGGAGCACGCTTGCTCAGGATCTTTTACACCTTTACAAGTAACCTGGCCCACGGGCGTCGCTGTGAGCCAAATAGCTCACTGCAGCTGTCACTCTTCATTTTCAGTGTTACGACCTTTGACCCAGACAAGAGTTCCTGTATTTGCATCTGGGAGGTTATCACTGAAGGGATCTGAGTCCAAATGATGTGTTCTGCTCCAGATATATATAAAGGGGCCTTTAGGTGACCTCAAAAATGCCAGACCCAGTGATAAGGGGATGTAGAGTCTGGGGCCTTAAAGACTCGAAGATAAACAAGCAGCCATCTAGTTGAGAAACAACAAAGCCCAATGGAAGAAGCACAGCAGCCTGTGTGACCACGAGGGGTTGGGGTGATCAGCTCTCAGGCATCAAATAACACAAAATCATATCCTTGTGAATGAGGGGGAGTGCAGAGTGTGCACCCAAAGCCCATCTGTGGCAATTGGTCATTCCCTCACAGAAGACCCAGGGAGGAGACAAGGCAGTCAGCGTGCAGTGTAGTAATGCTGAAATATACAATGCTCCTCTAGTTCTTAAATACTTCCCCCCACCCCCCACTATCATGATCCCAGGTCTACTTTACAAATCCTCCTGTACTTGAGAATGGAACTTGGTACAGATAGGAACTGGAAACACAGTTTCCTAATCCAGGCCAGAAGAACCCCTTAAGACGAGTGGTGAGAGAGGCAATCATGGGAGGTTGAAGGGAAGGTGGGGTAGAAAGGGAAGACAGATTGCAGGGACCTACATATAACCTCCTCCCTGGGAGACGGGCAGGGGAGAAGTGGGAGAGGGGAGACATCAGATGGTGTAAGATATGAAGAAATAATAATAAATTATCATGGATTCATGGGGGAAGGAGGGGGGAAATGAGGAGCGGATACCAGGGGCTCAGGTGGAAAGCAAGTGTTTTGAGAACAATGAGGGTAGCAAATGCACAAAAGTGCTTGACACAATAGATGTATGTGTGGATGGTAATGAGTTGTATGAGCCCCCAATAAAATGATTTTTTAAAAAACATAGCATGACACTGTCCCACCATCTTCTCGCCTGCCTTTGACCATGGAGAATTAAGAACTTTTGTTATGGTCAGGCTAAATTCCCATCTTTTTATGTCTTGGGTCTGCTCGGTGAGGGCATAGTTTGTAAAACTGCTAGCAGTTCATCCCCAAACCTGTGACCTCGGCCATGCCAGGCAGCTCCTGTCAGCAGTAAACCCCTCCTGCTACCAAAACGCTGAGCAATTTGCGTATGAGTCCCGCCAGAAAAATCAACATCAGCCTTGTGTTCCCTTTGGTGACTTAGCTCACATTAGTGACTTTCCATTTCTCTAAAGGTTTGCTCAACCCTCTTGCACTTAAACCATGTGATAACGTCGTAAGCCATTAAAGCGAAACAAAACAAACACAGGAAACGGCTTCAGGATACTGGTTTCAAAAAGCCTGCAGAAGGAGGTCAAAAGCACGGTTTCCAGAGAGGCTCTTCGGAGAGCTTCTGCAGGGGCTGACATCTTGAAGTCACAGACTTATATATACGCACTCACCCCACCTCAGCAAGAGGCAGCCCATAATAGCTCATCTCTCCACTGGCATCTCTGCCCGCAGCTGTCTCCCCTGCCCTGCTGCCTGCTGTTTCGCTCCTGCTCGACCTTGGAAGAGGTCTTTGCCCTTTCCCTTGGAGGCACCCACTTCAGGTTGTCGTCGCTCTGTGACTGAGGTGTTCGGCTGTCACTCATCCGCCCCTTGTACCCACCAGTGTGATTATCATACCATTCCCTCTTTGAATAAATAGTGGAGATCTGCTGGGGTTTTTTAATTTGCCCCATGGAGGTCAGTTCCAGAAACACTTTTCTCCTCTCATAAAACTGCGTTCCTCAGACCTGGGCTATAGATAGCTCTTGTTTATGTATGCGTCTTAGAGGCGAAAGATGATAATAATAAGACACATTTGTTGATCACGGATATGAGATCAAGAAGTGTGTGCGATCGTTGAGCAGGCATTTTAATGTTGCAAACTCTGGGTCTCTGCCTCTGGCCTCGGGTGATTCCCCAATCCGCATTCTTCCCAGTACCTCCTGCTGCTGGGTGCCACGCAGAGCTGGGGTCCTGGAAACCTGGAAAGAAATCAGTGTGCAATGAGTGCTCCTCTTGCTAAAAAAGAAATGATTGTCTGTGACTCCTCTATGGTGGTGGGAGTCACTCACAGCCCTTATCTCCCCAGGTCTCTTGTTCATTTCTATTATGGACAGTGATCTGAAGACCCACCTTTCAATGACAAAGCCGGAAACTTGTCCTACTCTCCTCCACTTTTGGATAAAGAATGTGTAGCCATAATGAACATTGGAATTAACATCGCTATATGCCTATAGCTACTGGGAGCAGATATCCATTGCCGGCTAGTCAATTTCAACTCATGGCTGCCCTGGAGGATGGAGTCGTAAAGCTCTCTTGCATACCCAAGGCTGTAAGTCATTACAAAACTATCCTGCCTCACTTTTCTCTTTCAGAGCACCTGGCAGCCATGAGCTGCAGACATTTTGCACAGCAACCCGACGCTGAACCAATTGTGTCACCAAGACTTCTTCTCGGAATAAATACAAGGACCTAACAGATACGTTAGCTACAGGCTGGCATTCTCTGAGCTCCAACTGAGATCAATTTCTAACTATGTCTTTGAGGGAAAGGTGCCTGTGAGTCAGAACAAGGGCATAATGACAAAACATATAACTGTCCTCTAGTTCTTTCATGCTCCCTCCCCTCCACTCCGACCCCAGTTCCACCTTACAAATCCAGCTAGACCAGAGCACATACACTGGCACAGAGAAGAGCTTGCAACACAGGGATTACAGGACAGAGAAACCTCTCAGGATCAAGAATTCGAGTAGTGATGCCAGAAAGTCAAGGATAACGTGGGAGGAGAAAGGGGGACTAATCACAATGATTGACATACAACACACGCCCCACCTAGGGGGACAAGCAATGAGAAAGTGGGTGAAGGGAGACAGCAGACAATGTAAGAGATGAAAATAGCAATCATTTATCAAGAGTTCATGAGGGGGAGGGAGGAATGAGGAACTGATACCAAGGACGCAAGTAGAAAGAAAATATTGTGAAAATAATGATGGCAATAGATGTATAAAAATGCTTGACACATGAATGGATGACTGGACTGTGATAAGAGTGGTAAGAGCCCCCAGTAAAAAGATTTTTTTTTAAAGAAGAACAGATGCATAGGGCTCAGATGCAAGGAGAGGCCTTTAGTGCAAGGAAAAGCTGAAACCTTTTCTCAGAGATTGAAAGCAGCATGTGCAGCCAGTGGAAATGATGGTAATAAAGAAATGATTGCCCGTGGGGATTAGTTCCATGGATTCAAAGGGCGCGAAAATGCACATACTATTAAAGGACAAGAAGGAGGAGGGTTTTGAACTGGTTCATTCTGATTCAACCCCTTCCGAAGAATTTGCATTTCCACCACAGACATAGGAAATATGAATGTCCACCTTAGCAAGACCCCCCCAGTGATTTTTAGAGTCTGTGCAATGGGTGCATACAAATCCCCTGGAGATCTTGTTAAAATATCAGTGTGGATTCTATTCTGTGAAATGACCTGTTTACTGGCCTGCACCTTCCTTTTGATGAAGGGTTTTTGCAGGATGGGGACTCTGTCTCTTTTATTCAGGAAGGACCAGAGACTAGAGTACTACCAGGGATGTAGCAGAGGTTCAATTCATGCTTGATTGATAGATTAATTAAATGTGTTTCCTCTCCTTCTAGTCTGAAGAAATGGTACAGAGGCCACATCTAACCCCCTCCAGCTACACAACTTAGTAGAACCCAACCCCACACCAGCCAAAGCACTACTACACAAAGCAGATGTCAAATATTCCTCCACACTCCCTTCTTCTTTACCCTATTCTGACACTAATCATCTTTCCTATATCACTCTATTTCTCTGCTGGGTTTGATCATCCATCACAATGGCCACACAGAAATCACAGATGATATTCACTTAATTAACAGGTTGCAGTCAGGATCAAAAGACTTGAAGGACATGGTCCTTTAGAGCAGTGACTTTTCTCAGCCCTGCCAGGAACCATGCTCTCTCTGGTCCTTAGTGTCTCAACCCCATAACCTCTTGTCCTCTGCCTTGCTTGAGCAAGTGTTAAAAACTCCACTCATGCTTATAAATATCCAAAGGACATTCCGTTCTGCAACCCAACCTACTGTAAGTAGCCACTCAGTTTTACTCGCTCCATGGGTCTGGTGCTCTGTCTCACAACCTAGCTCTGTGCCACGTTTGCAGTGCTATGGCCTCTGACTTTGGCTGTCACCACCACTTCCTGCAGGGATCTCACATATGCTCTGCTGGTGGGTCTCCTTTCAGGATGGTCTGTGCTTCTCCGTCCCTGTTTCTGAAATGGCTCACTTTCTAACCAATGCAACAATAAAACATCAGTCCAAAAGTTTGAGACCCTCAAATCCTTATTTGCATTTTCTCATTCAGTCATTTGGTGGGGTTTCAAAAACTGTGAACAGCAGTGCCATACAAGTGATTTCCCTTCACCAAGATTTCTCATGCGTAAAACCTTTGTTTGCTAAGACACACTTCATATATGGCAATGTTTTACCTGTCTACCCAGGGTTGTCAGTACTCAGAAGAAGCAGTACTGTTGCTGTGAGCTAGGCAGTGGAGTGCTCACCTCAAGGTTAGTGGTTCAAGTCCACAAACTGTCCTTGGGAGAAAGATGAAGCTTCTGCTCCTATAAAGTTTTACATTATCCCTTGTAAAGTCTCTATGAGTTAGAATCTACCTGATTGCAATGAGTTTTGCTTTCTTAAATCTTTTAGAAGTATGCTACACTGTGTCATTTTAAAAATGCAAATATCTTTACTAGAACATGGCAAATATACCCAACAACTATTGAACAATCATGATTTCAATCGCTATTCCTAAGGGTCACTATAAGCTGGAATTCAACATGACAGAAACGGGGTACTATGTATTTGTTTATTTTCTGGACAATTATTGACATTAAAACATCTTTCTTTACATTTTTCTTTTTTGTATAATTCACTTAAATCCAACTCTATCTGGACTTGTAAACATTATGCTTCCATATAGGTAAGATGAACTTAATGAAATATAGCTGAGGATTTCAAAACAGTTCCTCTACACATGCTATATATTTTAAATTTAATTTCCTTCTTATGAACCAAGGGAAAATGTATGAGATTTTTTTCAAGCATCACGCTCCCTCATTATCAAAGTGTTCATATGGAATTATTATAAAAAGACAATGTTTAGTTTTCAATAAAATCATGAGAATGTGTCCCTTCCCAGCGGTTTAATAATAATTCTTGCATCACCAACTCTGAATATTCATGTTATGGAAATGTGTCCTACTTCTATAGATTTCATCACTGTCAGCTGGTGCCACAGCAGAACACGAGGACAGTTAGTCAGTCTTAATACATTCAAGATTTCAGCAATTACCAAAATGTCTTTCCTGACTTATCATCAATAATTCAACTTTTGAGGAATATAATACTAAGACCCAGGAGGCTGGCCAATAAATATTTTGCTATTCTTTGGAAAACAGATCCCAATGTGCATAAAATTTGAATATCACTTGAGTCAAGTCTTACTTCAGCTATAGTTACTTGACGTGAAGACAGATGATCAATTGTGTTGGGAGGTAGGGGGCAAATCAATAAAGCCAATTTTGCTTTGTTTTGGCTTCAAGAAAAGCAACGTATAAATATTTGTCATCCTGCCTCATTGTGATTTTAGAACCCAGTTTGTCAGTGGTCTGACGTGCATTGTCCTCGTCCCTCAGAACACAAGTGAATCGTGCTTTACCCTCCATTCTCTTAGCACCCTGACCTTGAATTAGCCATTTATGGTTCTGTGATTGAATTTCATTGTCTGTAAAAAAAGAAACTGACTTACATCTAAAATGACAGCAAATATGACAAGCTTCACAGGCCATCTGCAACTCCTCAATTTTGTCTTCAAGGTGCAATAGCATCATTCGTTTTATTGTCAGGTCCCATAGAACCAATTCCCACCCAGAGAGACCCTGCACACCCCAGGACAAGACCCTGCACAGGCCTGCACCTCCCTCACAATTGATCCTGCTCATGCCTGGGCACACTGATGGAGCCACTATATCAACCCATGCCAAAAAAGGGTTTCCTCTTTTTTGCCCCCACTCCACTTTATCAAACATGATGTCTTTCTCCAGGAAATGGTCTCACTTGAAAATGTCCAAAGTATAGAAGACGAAGTCTTGCAATCCTTGCCTCTAAGGATCTGGCCTCATTTCTACCAATACAGACCATTTTGTCCTTTTGGCACTCCATGGTATTTTCAATATTCTTCTCCAGCACCACAATTCAAAAGCTTCAATTCTGGGGAGAGAATGAAGGGATTGATTGCAATGATCAACATATGCTGCCACTGCTGCCATCACCCCAGGGCAATGAATAACAGAAACCTGGGTGAAGTGAGACAGCAGATGATGGAAGATACGGAAATAATGATAATGATAACTTATCAAGTATGCATGAGAGGGGGTGGAGGCAGAGGAGCTGATACCAAGGGTTCAAGTAGAAAGAAAATGTTTTGAAAAGGATGATGACAACACATGTACAAAGGTTCTTGATATAATGTATGTTTGGATTGTTAAAAGAGCTGTTAGAGTTCCCAATAAAACGATTTATTAAAATAATAACAATAACAAAAGCATCATTTGTTTGGTCCCCTTTATTCATCGTCAAATTTTCACATGCATAGAAGAATGCAACAGATAATACGATGGTTTGACTCTGGGGTCCTTAGTGCTCAAAGAAATATCCTTGCTCTACAGTGCTCTGAAGAGATCTTGTACAGCACATGTACTTAATACAGTTCATCTTTTGATCGTACTGTGACTTCCATGCGCGTTGATCATGGATCCAAATAAGACAAAATTCATAACAATTTCAACCTTCTATCCATTTATCATGATGTTACATAAAAATCAGCCTTAGATGATATGCAAATTAAAAGCATTTCTGTACTTTAATACAACATGATTTTTTTTAAAGTGTTGGGAGAGATTGTCCACCTAAGGTCGCGTTTCAGAACTTGTTCAAAACATACATTTACATAAAATGCCTGAAGATTGTCAGATGAATGAAGTCACCTTTGGTCCCTCTTGAACAATTAGGAATTTCCCTTTAAAAAAATAATTCCTCTAATGAATTAACATCCTGTTTTTGTTAGATACTATCAAGTTGGTCACCACTTATAGTAACTATGTAAGGCAGGGTTCTCTAGAGAAATAAAATAGTTATAAAATGATTTTATAAATATAATCATATGTATGAATAGATTTGCATAGCACAAAGGAATATAATAGCTTATTAGTGTGCAGTTCAGCACAGAGGGCTCAGTTTAACTCACTTCCCTGGAACAGTTAATATACTGGAAGTTCTTCAACTCTGGGGCTAGTGAGTCCAAGTTCAAGGACACAGACAGCTGAGTCTTCCCTCTGGCAATGCAGGCAGTCCACCCACAGGTAGCAAGCAAATAGCACGGCAGATTACCACCAGTCAGTAGCTCAGGAGCTTAGCAAAGCTGTCCCAGATGGGATATCAAACTCAAGCCATGCAAGACAATAGGATCAACCAGCCTCAGCTCAAGCAATGCAAACACCAGCAGCCTGGTGAAGCAGGTCTTGAAGGAATCTCAAGCTCTAGTGACACTATCATACATTGGCTGTCCCATAGGTAGTATAGCTCACAAGTTGTGAGGCACAGAACTAGCTTAAGCAGCTGCATGCTAGTCTATCACAGGAGAATGAGAGAGAGAGATGAGCCTTTCTGAGCCATATATAATTTTGCCTTCTAATAAAACTGCTACCTTGTTAATCCCACATGCGCCTATTGGCCACATTGGCACAATAAATCTACAAACCTACAAAAGAGCAACCCTACAAAAGAGCAAAATATCATCACAAATGTTGCTATATTTGAGCCCATTGTAGCAGCCACTTTGCCTATTCATCTTATTGAGGATCTTCCTCTTTTTCCCTGATCCTTTAGTTTCTCAAACATGATGTTCTTCTCCAAGAACTTGGTCCTTCTGATAATATGTCAAAAATACAAGAGAAAAAAAATCTCACCATTCTCTCTTGTAAGGAGCATTCTGGCTATCCTTCTTTGAAGACATATTAGTTCATTCTTCTGGCAGGCTTTTGGATAATCAATATTCTTTGCCAATGCAATCATTCAAATGCACCAATTATCCTTCTGTCTTCCATATTCATTGTCTAATTCTCATATGCATAAGACATGAGTAAAAATAGCATGGCTTGAGTCAGGTGCACCTTAAGATCCATGGGATAAATGAGCTATGTATAAGGGAGTCCAGTATGTTTCTAGATGAGTGAAGAATATACACAAAATTCAGGGGGGGGAGGGGGGGAATGACAGGATTTTACTGATGATTTTATTACTTCTTATTACAAATGAAAATGAGAACATATCATACCAAAATGTTTGGGACACACAGAAGCAGTTATAAGAAGGCACGTTATAGAGTATGAGCAAAAACAAAGAGAGAGAGAGAGGGAGAACCAAAATACATGCCTTAACACAGCAGCTTTAACAATGAAAACATGAACAATAAAATAACCCTGGAACCAACAGGAGAAAATAAATCACAAAGGTTAAAACAGAAATGCAGAAATGGGAATATAATTTTTACGTGGAAAAAATCAACAAGACAAAAAGGTTAGTCTTTTAAAGGATTGACAAAATTAACAAGATACTGGCCAATTTAACAAATGAAAAGAAAGAATAACAGAGATTCAGAGTTGAGGAAGCAAAGATAACATCAAGAAAGAAAGAAATGGAATAAAAAGAGCAGAAGCACCCTTCCACAATAAAACTGTAATCCAACAAATTTGAAAACCTACATGGTGGATAAAATTTATAAGCACACCATCTACCCAAATTAATGCAGAATGATCTAGAAAACCTCAACAGATCCATAGCAAAAGAAGAAATAAAACAGGTTATTAAAATAACTTCCAATCAAGAAAAAATCCAGGAGCAGATGGCTGCACAAGGGAATTCTACTAAGTATTCAGAGAAGAGCTGTCACAAATTCGACACAGTCTATTCCAAAATGTGAAAAGGACATCAAATTCCCAAACTCATTTTATGAAGTAAGAACAACCCTGTTACCAAAATCAGATGAAGACATGACGAAAATAGAAAACTACAGAACAATATTCCTTATACATAGAAAAATTCTTATCGATGTCCTAGCTAATAGAATGCAATATATCAAAATAGATAGATTAAGAGACCATGATTGAGTGGAATTCCTACCAGATACATAAAGATGGTTCAGCATTAGAACAATATGGTAATTCACCACATAAACAAAACAAAAAGATAAGGATCATGTGGTCATAGCAATCAATGCAGAAAAAAAATTGGCAATATTCAACACCCATCCCTGAAAAAAAGGCTCTAAAAAACAGGGATAGCAGGGACATTTCTCACAATAATAAAGGCCAGATAGAAAAATGGCCAACATCTTGCTTAGTGTGGAAAAATCGAGAGCATTCCCCCCACGGACCACAATCAGGCAATAATGCCGCCACTTAAAATCTGGTCACTTTAACATAAGCAAATGTGGTGAAGAAAGCAGATGGTGCCTGGCTATCAAAAGATATAGTCTCTGGGGTTTTAAAAGCTTAAAGGTAAACAAGCAACCATTTAGCTGAGAAGCAATGCCCACATGGAAAAAGCACACCAGCCTGTGTGATCATGAGTTATTGATTGTATCAGATATTAGGAACAAAAGAACAAAAAATTATGTCATTGTGAATGAAGAGGAGTGCAGACTGGAGATCTAAAGCCCATCTGTAGGCAAGTGGACATCCTCTTACAGAAGGACCAAGGGGAGGAGATGATCCAGTCAGGGTACAACTTCCTTCTGATTCTTTAATGCTTCCCCCAACCCCACTATCATGACCCCAATTCTACCTTACAAATCTGGCTAGACCTGAGGATGTACACTGGTACACACAGGAAATCCAGGACAGATAAACCCGTCGTGACCAATATTGAGAGTAGTGATACCAGGAAGGGAAGGGCAAGGTCGGGAGGGGGGAGGGGGATGGAGGTAAGAAAGGGGGAATGGATCACAATAATCTATAATATAACCCCTTCCCTGGGGGACAGACAACAGAAAAGTGGTTAATGGGAGACATGAGTAAATGTAAGACATGAAAAAATAATAATAGTTAATAAATTATCAAGTGTCCATGAGTGAGGGAGGGGAAAAATGAGAGCTTATACCAAGCGCTCAAGTAGAAAGAAAAGACTTTAAGAATGATGATGGCAATATATGTATAAATGTGCTTGACATAATGGATGAATGGATGAATTGTGATTAGAGTTGTACGCACCACCAATAAAATGATTTTTTTTTATTTTTTATTTTTTTTATTTTATTGGGGGCTCTTACAGCTACTACAATATTCAGTACATCATTTGTATCAAGCACATTTGCACACATATTTCCACATACATTTCCCAATATTTTCCACCTGAGCCCTTGATACAAGCCCCTTTAAAAAAAAAACCCTCCCCTTTCCCTCCCCCCCCTTTTTAAAAAAATTGATCATTTTATTGGGGGGCCCCTACAACTCCCATCACAATCCCCAACAACATCAGTTGTATTCAGGCCACTTTTATGCACCCATTGCCATCATCACTCTCAAAACATTCTCCCTCCCTCCAGGCCCCCATTATCTGCCCCCTATATTACCCTTCCTCCCCCCCTTCCCCTTGAACCCTTAGTAACTTACAAATTATTTTT
>PVJH01015902.1:0-52064 GCA_004026705.1 Nesogale talazaci
TTTTGTGAAATGACCTGATGCCAAGAAAACTTATTCATTAGAATCAAAGAATCTAGTTTATTAAAACATGATACAAGGCTAAGTCAAGAGGTTCTGTTTTAGGGTTCCTGTTCATACACACTTGGGCATATTCCAAAAAAAATAATAATAATGGCTGCAGAACCCTCAGCAATACATTTATCCTAGTCTCACTCGGGTGTCTTCTTTTTTTTTAAAGGACATTTACTATGCCATTTTGAATACAAATCATTTTAAGTTCAAGACTAGTGCCAGTTTTGTAACAAAATTCAAATGGACATCTCTGAAATAATCAAAGTGTTGTGACTAGTTTATAGGAATGCTAAGCTACATAAAACAACCATTTTCAGATCAAAAAAATCAAAGGGAAATAGCCTTAAGAGAAATAAAATTTTAGTTTTGTGCTTTTTTTTTTTTTTTTTTGCATCACTGCTCTCCGGTGGTGGGAGTAGGAGGCTCAGCCCCACTGCTGGAATTGAACCTCCATCTCAGTGGGCCACAGTCCCACGCACAACCACTACGCCACCAGGGCTCAGCCCTGGAATAAAGAGTAGAACATAATGGTAACATGAATAACAGATAATAGCATCTGGCACTTCTAACCCCAGACTTTTAGACATCAGCTTCCTGAACCGATGAAAATATCAACTCGTAGTGCCTTTGGAGTTCATTCTACCAGGTCAGACTATTAATCAAGTTTTCCATTTAGAAGTTCTGAAAAGATTGAATAATGTGTGTGACATAAATAAGACCTGATTTGTGGCAGAGTAGATACTGTATGTACCTGCTTATACAACCATCTGAGTGTGCCAGCTTTGGGGCAAAAAAAACTGCATGCCTTTCTTGCCTCACACACCTTTTACTCACCTGCCCTTGTTCCATGCAACTTCTTTTCGTTTCCAAGAATGCAGAGGAATGAAAGAGCAATTTGATGATGTAGAAAAGGTGAATTAAAGCATGCAAAAGGAGAGTGTGATGAGTTATAAGCGTCCCCAATAAAATGAATTAAAAAAAGGAAATGATGATAATGGCAACATAGGTACAAATGTGCTTGATACAATTGATGCATGGATTGTTATAAGAGTTGTAAGAGCCCCCATTGAAATGATTTATTAATATAAAGATACAAAACAAGGGCAGTGCGGTCAGCCTTCCAAACAGATGAGGTTGAAAATGTTTCCAAATGGAATCACAGGTTTGATAAATGTATGAAATATAATGGTAAATGTATTAAGTGTAATGGTGAGTATATTGGAAAAAAAATTCCAGTTTGGGGTACCCCCTAGTTTATGTTCACTATATATAAATCAGAATATATGTGTGTGTATATATATATTACATCAAAATAATTTTTAAAAATATAAGATAATATAATATCTCAGAATCCATGGGTGGATTTCAGAGGATCTACAAACTTTATAAGATTTTATGAAAATTGTTGTTTGGTTAAGAAAATTATGGTTTTCATTAGCTTCTTCACAGTTCTCAAACTCACGGGAAAAAAATTAGAGAACTGGCACCTACTTGAACTGTCTTCATGAGCAGACAGCCTCCTCCTTTGTCTCTTGCAAAGCAGCTGGTGGGTTTGAACTGGTGACCTTTTAGTTAGCAGTCAAATGACTAGCCCAGAGCAGTATGAAGGCACTATCAATAACTCATCTTGAAACAGGGGAAAAGGGTGGGCTGGGGTGAAAGGAAGAAGCAAGTCAGAGACCACCCCGAGCTCTTGTTACCCTTCCTATGTTCCTTAAATGCATCTCTTGGATGGACAGCCAAGAGGAAGTCAGACTCCCTGAAGGAAACTAGAAAATAAGTCGCATGTAGTACTCATAGGTCCCAGAGCAGAAACAATGCCTGCACATGCAGCAATGAACTGGAACTAGAGCGGAAGGCTTATATACATACAGTAAACCAAGTGGGATGAGGCGGGTGGGTGGAGGGCAATGTCTCAGGGTTAGCTCACCAAAACCAGTCTTACTGCCAGCTAGTCAATCCTGACCCCCTGTGGGTCTCTGCGGTGGTAACTGTGTAGGGGAGTGGAAAACCCGAGTCTGTCTTTAGCAGAGCTATTGGAGCTGCTGGCGGTTTCAAACAGCAGACCATGAAAAGAGTAGCCCAATGTGTAAGCACTAAGCCAACAGGACTCCTTATTAGGTTGAGACATGAAAGCTTAGTAGTTACAAACCACCATCTGTTCAACAAGAGAAAGACAGGCTTTCTACCTCCGTAATCAGTGAAGGTCTCAGAAACTCACGGGAGAGTTCTACTCTGTCCTATGGGGTCACTGTAAGTCGGCATCGAGTGTATCTGGGTGGGAAGAAGTTTGTATCACAGAGAGTTACATGGGTCATGACCAGGAGGGAAAGGGAGTGGCTGCAGTTAAGGAATCGAGTCCCACCATAACAATGGGATCTCAATCCCAGGAGACTATATGGAGGACTTGTTAGAACTCAGAATTGTTGAGGAACTATGAGGCAGGAAGAGAGCAAAAACAACAAGCAGGAGTAATAAATGAGTGCTAAGGAAGCAAATTCTATAGGCCACAAATTGCACCTAGTGCCTGGAGCTAGTGATATCTGCCTCTCCAGGGTTGTTGACAATCTGCAGAGATTCTGGTGTGACAGCCGAATGGGTGTGTACGAGAATGAGGTTTGGCAGGAAGAAACCAATGAAGGAAGGACAGAGAACCATGAGCAGAATTTGAGAATGCACAGACACCATGGCATCTGAAAGAAAAAAGCCACAAAGAATCCAGAGAGCAGTCCCTTTAGGTAGGGGAAAAAAAAGGAGATTGTATGGGAGTTAGAATGTGAAATATTAAAAGCCTGGCATTTAGTTTCAAATGTCATTGCAAGTTTGAGAATAATTAACTCAGACGGGGCAGAACATGTTTTTGGAAAAGTCATCTTATAATATAAAAGAGACAAGGGGTTGAGGGGGGTTCAAAGACAAGAAAGGAATAGACATGGAAGGATCCAAATTCCAGTATGTGCACAACACAACAGAGGTGCTGCCCTTCAGGCCCTTTCTTAAGATGAACAAAGATGGTGAGCTTAGCACACAGTCATACACCCTGAAGGTTTTGTAATCCTAGAGATCCCAGGGCGTGCTGTGTCATAATGTAGAATCTTTCACCCAATTTCCTTAGGGATGTAAGAGTTTGTCCTGATTATTACCAGGACAAAAGTTCCTTCTTCCCGCTAAGCTGGCAGTTTCTTATTACCTTGGCAGGAGGAAGTGTTGATTGATCATCACATGACTAAGGGAAACAGGGAATTCCAGGCCAGGGGATGGCATAAACAAAGAGGAATTTACAGTTACTGACTTTGCATTTACATTCTGTACAAAACATAGTCCTGACTGGCAGGTGTATTAAAGACATGGAGGGACGGAAGGACGGAGGAAATAAAGTTTGGGGGGGGGGGAGTTTTTCACAGGTACATGAATGAATAGAAATAAAATGCTTTCCAATGTGTATGTTTAAAGCTGCTGATTAATGAGAACTTTTAGCAAAGGGTAATCCTTAAAACCAGCCATCGGTGCCTGTTCCAGAGTCTTCTGTATCTGTTAACTTAAGCTAGGTTAAAATTTTTCAAAAAGAACTCCCTTGACCTCATTTCCTCTCTACCTCATGCCTCTGTTTAACTTGATCCTCTCAGTTAAAGAAAGTCTGCTATACTATCCTACATCTTTCTTCCCTGATTGTCATTCCCTTCCCATCCACCCAAAACACCACATTGACAAAGCTGTTTTTGTCAGGTTTCCCAAAGCCCTAATTTAAGAGCTCCTTATCCAAAATTAGCATTTACGGTAATGGTTAAAGATCTATTATTTTTCACAGTCATGATGCACATCTGGGAGTTGCAAACCCCACAAAGTATGAGCAGAGAGTAGCATTGGCCATGATGGTTAAGGTTACGGGTCAACTTGGGTGGGGCATGTCCCTCAGCGGTTTGGCAATTTTGTAATCATGTAACACCAATGTGTAATGATGCTGTCATTCCCCCAATTTGTAATCTGATGTAGTCATCATCCTCTATTTTTACATCATGTTGTTTTTTCACACAATGTCCTGGTCTTTTGAATATACCCCAGACTGATAAATAAGTAGTACACATACTCTAGTTTTTTTAATATTTAAAAAAAAATTTCTCCATTCAGTGAGTGAATGTACTTGCAAGATAACTCTGCTCAACTGGTGATAACTATTAAAGTTTTCTATTATATAGATATATATAGATGATATAGAGATATAGATACAGTTTATATCAAGCCTTAAAATGAAGCATCTTCTGAAAGTCATTACCTTCGGTAACCTGTAATCAATAACCTATAGTTATTTTAAAAGGATTGGAAAGTAGCTCAGAGATTGAAAATCAAATCTGTTACCATTGAGTCAATTCTGACTCTCAAGGAATTCATGTCTGACAGAGTAGAATTTCTCCATAGAGTTCCCTGGGCTATCATGGTTTCAGAAGCAGACTGCCAGTTCTTTTTTCTGTGGCACCAATTAGTGAGTTCAAACTGCTACTCTATAGGTTAGAAGCTGATCCCAAACTACTGATACCACCCAACCTTCCAAAAATATATTTTAAAAAATCCTCACCATAGAGTCATTTCCTATCCTAGAAAACACTGAATGCTCTTAGTCCCCTATCTTCCTTAATGAGAATGAATGCTCAGTTTTATTCAAATCCTTCATTTTAAGTAGGATGCCAGAGAAAATTTGATGCATAAATGGCATAATTGATCTTTTTTCTTCTATTATGAACACTGTCACATGAAGCGGAGAGTCAATCTGCCTACTCTGAATGAGTGACTTTTTTATGACAGCACAGAAAATTAAATGATTGAAACTACAAAATCGGTTAATTATATTAATTGTGGAAGAAAAACTGCTAGCTACCTTTATTATTTTTAAACACACATGAGATTCATGTGACATGATTAACTTTGGAGATAGAATTCAGTGCACCCCATCGACTCTTGTTGGAGTGTCTTTGCCAGATGACCTGGAAGACCTATTGCTCAGGTTCACTGTGGATTAGAGAGTGCCCTTGTTGAACCCAAGTTTTACATACAATTGCTTGTGGGCTATCTTAACTAAGCACTTTATCTATTTCTATACAATCAGTAACTTTCCCACTAAAATATCTGTTTACATATTATCACATGTAACCAGATTCAAATCTCTTTGTTTTCCACTTGTTATTTATAAGTTTTCTTGGAAGGTATTACTTTATTGCTTTTACCTTAAAATTTTCTAAAACTTTTTGATTTGTACTCTGATATTAATCTGTACTTATATTCCTAAAAGCCACAGTCATTATGAACCAGGGATTGAACAGCATTTAATAGTGTATAAAATTAGAAATAAATACAACACCATTTATTTGGACTGCATCATCTGTAGGACATATATGTTAACATCATTTTCCTTTATCTTTTGAATCAGAGAATTTCATGTGATATTACAGAGAGATAACTGAGGAGTAACTTATCATTTTACTCATGTTTTTTTCTATTTCTTTTAGCTAGTCCACTGATATTATATACACATAAAATTTCAGTGCATTGATTTCTGTCTGTACTACTCTGGGCTAGCATATCCTGAAAAGAAAAACTACTTAGTATCATATCAGACCGAGCAAGTAACATCCACATCTATGGCATGTCCTCTGCTCTAACTACTGCTATTCTTTTATTTTATTAACCCAGATGTCCAACCCCAGGATGTGATGGAAGTGGCCACGTAACAGGAAACTATGCCTCTCACCGCAGGTACCTGATGTCCCCTTGTGCAGTCAAGTCTTCGTCAACTTGTTCTAGTTTTCACTATTGAACCCTCCTCCCCCCATTCTACAAAGACATTTTCAGGAAATGATGTGCATCTAGTTGACTTTTGTTTGTGCTCATATTTTCCAGATAGTAGGTGAAGATAAATCTTCAGTCTTTTCATGTATGTAGTAGAGAAAAACAATTTTTAAGTTTGTGTTCTGACTTTTTTCACTTTCAGATTTATGTGGGACGCAGGAGAGACAGTAGAGACTTAAGGTGCTTCACCCTAGTTCCAAATAAGGAATACCTTGAAGCTTTATGGAGCGAAATAGTTCATAAAGACTCTATTATTATTATTAAAGTCTGTAATATCATTAAAGGTGATAGCCTTTCACTTTAGTTTCTTCGGTGATATGATTTTTCTTCCTTTTGTGGGAGAAATTTTAAAACATTAAATCATCGGCACCCCATGATGGAATAGGAGGGTATCGCTGTACCACTGAGTTTCAGAACTCAGGGATCTCATTAATAAGAAATCTGAGACTGAAAACATTCTGAGCTCTCTCCAAATCCAGACAGATTAGATTAGCAAGTTTGGGTTGAAAGTAAGTTTTCATTCATCCATTCATTCATTCCTTCCCCAACCTCCCATAAATTTGGGTGCTCACAAGCTCACCCCGACATCAACCTCAGAGTCAAATTTGTATGTTTATTTTTTTTTCTTTTCTTCTTAGTGTGTCTGGATGTCCTTTAGCAGATAAGACTCTGAAGTCCCTCATGGCTGCCAACTCGCAAGAGCTGAAGTAAGTCTGTGACAGCTTGGGCTCCTCGCCCCCATGGCCCTGGGATTGGAATCTTTCTCCTCCAATCTAGCTCTTCAAACCATTCATTCTGTTTAACCCCTTGTTAAGAATTTCCCTTGTCCCCTCAGATATAATGAATTGAAATTTCTACTCTATGGGGGACCAGCCTCCACAACGGAATGGGTCCTTGGGCACAATTATATCACTGAAAGGTAGATTAAGGGCTGAGCCCCGGTGGCGTAGTGGTTGTGCGCAGGACTGCGGCCCACTGGGACGGAGGTTCAATTCCAGCAGTGGGGCTGGGCCTCCTACTCCCACCATCGGAGAGCAGTGATGCCCTAAAAACCTAAAAATCGAAAAGAAAAGAAAGGTAGATTAAAGGAACAGCAGACAAGCCATACATAGAGACCAGAACCAGAGTGCGGGCAAATATATTCTTTCATAGGATTATATAATCTCGGGGAATGCAAGCCACGTCATACACATATGTAACAGGATGGGTTCTAGAATTAAGATGGTGGATATACCTTGGTCGTCCCTGAGTGGGAATGACCTTAAGTGACCCAGCACTCTTCTCCAGTAAACTATGATGCTTTGCAGAAGAAAGTGGACCACACTTAGGGTAGGGCAGTCTGACTGCTCTCAAGAGCAGACAACCTTCAGGCAGATAACCTTCAAGCAGCTAATTTACAAGGGTACAGTAGCAATCATGTGCTTGCAGCAGCCTCTTAAAATTGGCACTACTATGGGGGGATATTGTGGGTAATAACTTTTAGTTAGGAGAATTTGACTGGGATCCATCTCCAACTCCTGAAGGTGAAGGCCTCCCTCCACCAGTGTCAGCCCCCCAGACTCCTAAAATATGAAGGTAGAGAATCAGTCCACACACACTCTTTCCAGTTCTCAGATTCCCTCACTCTCTCAGATAAGCTCAATCAGAATCCCTTTTTTAACAGGATCCCTAAATCACTTGGGGTCTTCTAGAAATATAACTTCTGATTTAGTGCATCTGGAATGGGAATCAAGTTTTCAGCAAGAGGTTAAACAGAAATGAACCAGTTGGAAGCCCCGTTTCCATCTCAGTATGCTTACTTACAAGTATTCTATTAAATCTAACTAAATGATAAGAAAAGTGCTTTTCCATCAAGATGTGGAAGTGACCAAAATCAAATCACCATAATTGACTTCATTAACTTGCTCACCTTAGAGGTTTGTATTTTATAATAATTTTTAAATCAATGATGTAATAATTTGCCTTAGCTCCTTTGTGCTGCTGTATGAGAAATACCACAAGTAGATGGCTTTGACAAAAAGAAATTTTTATTTTTATGGTTTAGGAAACTAGAAATCCACATTCAGGACATTGGTTCTAGAAGAAGCCTCTCTCAGTTCACTCTGAGAGAACATGTTGGTCTCTTTATTTTTGCTTCTCCTTCATGAATGATTTCCACATGGCTTCACCCCTTTTCCATGTGTGGTTCTCTGTTTCTGTGCTAGCTCCGCTCTTGGGATAGCTGAAAAGGTATTGGCTCACAACACAGCTTACCCAGCCATGGCCTCATTAACCTACCATAAAAATCCCATTCCCACATGGGAGTACCACAAGTCCAGTATTTAGGATTTACATAGTTTGAGGAGATGTTTTGTTATAACATGAGCACAATAAATGTTCTGTTAATTTCAGAATTTATATATTAAATCAGCATCAAAGCATCCTTCTCATCTAATTTTACAAAAGTGACATTCAACTGATTCAAGAAGATCTTAAAGTAACATCTATATTACTTTTACTTATTTTAGGTTCCCCAAGTTCCTCTTTTATTTCAAATTTCTCCTCTTTTGGTCTTCATATTGTCTCTTAATAACATTGCATATGGAATAACAAAATTATAATCCACCTTTTACCATCTAAAAATATAATTGAGAATAAATAAAAGATGAAACAGTAAAATTAATAAAAAAGTGTATGGAAAGACTGGGGAAAATGCTGTTACATCCTGTGGTTTGCAATGTCACAAAGAAAACTGTGTATGAATTGTTGAATAGAAAACAATTTGCTCTGTAAATTGAATTCACCTAAACCACAATAAAAAGTCAATAAAAAAGGACTGAGCCCCGGTGGCATAGTGGTAGTGTGGGAGACTGCCACCCACTAGTTTGGCAGTTCAAATCCAGCAGCAGCTCTCCAGGAGCAAGACTGGGCCTCCTACTCCCACCAGAGGGCAGTGATGCAAAAAAAGTCAATAAAATAAAACAAATGATAAAAACTCAAACTCATTTGCCATTGAGTCGATTCTGACTCTTCGCCACCTTATCAGACAGGGTAGAACTGCCTCCGTGGGTTTTCAAGATGGAGTTTTTTACAGCAGTAAAAGGCCTCATCTTTTTCCCCTGGAGCATCTGGTAGTTTCAACCTGCTGATCTTGCAATTGGAAGCCACATGGAACCACTATGCCACCAAATTATGCCAGTTTGACAAAAAGGGAGGGGGGGCCGGAAATCAGCTGGGAATGCTTAGAAAATTTTGAAAAGTGGTATGGATTATCAGTATAAACATAAATATTATATAGCCTATACCTATTAGGTAGGAGCTTTACTGGCCTAGTAGAAAGGCATTGCATTGCTACTCTCAAGGTCTGAAGTTCAAAACCATCAGCCCCTCTGCCAGAGAAAGACAGTGCATTCTACTCCTGTAAAGAGTCACAGTCTCAGAAACTCACAGGGGCACCTCCACCCTGCCCTATCAGCTCATTGCAAGGCAGCATCGACTCCATTGCAGGGAGTTTGAGGCCTGGGGGAGAGGGGTCATTGGTTTGGGATACACATTACAAATGTGTCCAGATCTGCTGGTGGCATATTGAGCTACCTATTGGGCTACTAAGTGCAAGGTCAGCAGTTGGGAACCACCGGTCACTTCGTGGAAGGACGATGAGACTTTCTACTCCTGAAGCCCATTGGGCCAGTTTGCTCTGTCCGTGGGATTGCTATCAAGTGGAATCCACTCGATGGCAGTGACTGAGCTACGTTTCTGATTTATAATTGTGGCTGCCTTTCAAATGTATGTTTCTAAAATGTAATTCTTATTTATTCTGCGATTTCCAACAGCTGCTATAACTATGCTGATGCAGGGTAGGAGTTCTTGGTAATTCTTATTATATAAAAGGGAGTCCATGCTTGAAAAGATTCCAGAAGCAACGCTGGCCATTTAAGACGGGCCCTGAGACAAGACTTACCACATACTTATTATTAAGTTATTAAGGATTTTTCATAATCATTTCAATACTCCAAGTCTTAAGATCTCAAACATATCCCATTGTTCACTTAAAACTAGTAGAATATAAAGTTTGAAAAGAATATTGGAGAAAATAAAATAGACCTAAACCAATATGGAAAACTTTTTACACACAACATAAAAACTTTGAAAGATGTCATCTAGTTGTCAATTGTGGACTAACTTTCAAATCCCTTTAAAGACCTGCCTTTTAAAAAGCATATCATGCCTTCAAGTTGGTTCCAGGTTATAGAAATTCTGCAGGTCATAGAATGAAACACTGCCAAGTCCTGTACAAGCCTCAAGACTGTTGCTAGAGTGGAACCCATGTTGCTGTCACTGTACCAAGCCACCCCACAGAACATCTTCCTTTTTTCCTTTGGCCTCTGCCTTACCAACCATGGTGCCCTCCTTCAAGGATGGACCCCTTGTGATAACATATCTAACATATATAAGGCAAAGTCTGACCATCTCCAACTTTAATGAGCAATCTGCCTAAAACAACAACAGCTAACTAAAATATTGTCTACCCTGCATTGGGCAGTAGCATCATAGCTTAAAATTCCCCTTTAAATTTATAAGGAGCCCAAAGCTAATAACATTAAAGCAAAGATCAATTACACATAAAATAACTCATTCTGTCTAGTTCTACCAAAAAACATCATCCATGCCCCTGGTCCCCAACCACCCTCCATGTTCCGCTTCTGTTTTCCAGGTGCCCAACCCCCGGCTGTGATGGATCGGGTCATGTGACTGGAAACTATGCTTCCCACAGAAGGTAAGGCTGGTTCTTTCCCTGAGATGTGCATCTGCATGTCAGCAGCAGGAATCAGCCAGATCACAAAGTTGTTGTTGTTTTCTGTTTGAATGTTTTGTTGTTGTTGGGTAACTCTTTTAGCTTGTCTGGCTGCCCTCGTGCCAGGAAAGGTGGTGTCAAGATGACCCCTACCAAGGATGAAAAAGAAGACTCGGAACTTAAGTAAGTACCACAGGAAGGGCCCTGACATGAAGGCACTACCCTGTGCCTCTTTGGAAACACAGGAGGGGCACAAGGAGGGTGCAGGCCTAGTTTGGGATGGAATGGGGTATCAATGGAATTTCAGGGAAGTTACAGCCTACAGCACCTCTGAAGCAAGAGTTAGACTGTTTGGCTGTTCCAAAAAATGTTCCCAATCCTAGTTACATGTATTTCCATGGTTCTTTGATAAATGCAAAATAATAGGAAGTTTTGTTCTTTTCCAGAGTAATTATAGAAATGCTTAAGAATAATAAATATGGCGGCATTTCCTCCCAAAATGCTAATTTTGCCTAAGATGAAATTGTATCTAAAACAACTGCTAGTTGGACTTGGTCAACATTATAAAGCTATCAATATGTAAACTAACATCCCTATTTTTACATCAGTTCTAAAAAAATAATAATTACACATTTGGAAATCAAAATTCCATTTCTATGAGAGTTTGGGCTCATTGATTTTGAGCAAGACGGTAACAATTTTTTATTCTTTCTGGGGAGATAAAATAATCTATTGCTAATGGGGTCATCTCCTGAACCCCTCAAGTCTTGACTCCATTTTCTGTAAGTTGATGGCAAGATCCCTCAGCACCGTCAGCCTCATTTCCCAAACCTCTCAACTGAGATCGCAACCCTATCGACCCAGTCAGGTTGTTGATCTTACTGTTTGGTGCAGGCAAGCCCGCTCCACATCATGACAACTCTGGGTCCCATGGAAGGCAGGCAGTATGGCCCGGCTGTGAGTCCTCCTCACACACAACCAGTCAGTGTACAAGCCTGAGTTTGACTTCAGCTTCGTGCAGGTCTTCCTCTTTTTTTGCAGATCTTCTGCTTTACCGGGAATTATGCCCTTTTCCAGGGACTGGTCTCTTCTGAAAACAGATCCAATGCACGTGAGAGCATTCTGACTGTACTTAGTGCAAGACAGACTGGTGGGTTTAGAATGAAGGTTAAATGATGAAGTGTCTGCTTAGTTCAGAGCCCATGGACCACTAGTACTACTTAGATAGTTGTAGTGGTACATTTCTAAAATACAATAACTGCCCAGATTGCCTTCTGGGGAGAGTGGAGTGCCTACTGTTATTTCATTTATTTCTGAACTGCATGTCAAAAAGAATAAGAATCATCCAGTTTCTCCTAGCAGTAATATCTCCATCATGTCTGTCTAGGTGTCCTGTGATAGGCTGTGACAGCCAAGGTCACATCTCAGGTAAATACACCTCCCACCGCACGGCTTCTGGCTGTCCTCTGGCTGCCAAGAGACAGAAGGAGACTCCTCTCAATGGGGCTTCCCTCTCCTGGAAATTCAACAAACAAGAACTGCCCCACTGCCCCCTGCCTGGGTGTAATGGGCTAGGCCACGTCAATAATGTTTTTGTCACCCACAGAAGGTAACACATGTTTTCTGTCTTTTTATTGTTGATGCTGCAATTGTTTGACAACTGAGTGTGCTCACGAGGGGGAAAAAAAATTCTCTGTCAAGTGAAAGTAAATAGATGTGTTCAGCCTCGGTGCAGTTTGAAATGGGGAGTTGTGCACAGCACAAGCAGTGAACCCAAGTCACCTAAGGCAGCACCGCTACAGACACAGTGTGGAGGGTAAAGTCAGGGATTGAATTTACCATATTTTCATTGAAGATCATAAAAGTAAAGTAGTGAACATCAGTGCGAGGCTTTTGCTAGGATTGGTTTAGAGAATATTTGAGGGTGCAGGAAGTGATTACACTATATAATTGCAAAAGTCTAGGCTGGTGAGGAGTTGTAGAGGTAGTCATCAGAAGGTCACAAAATACATTTCCCAAGTAACAAGATGCTAAGAGAGCCCTTAGGCGCACACGTTCTTGGCATCTGTTTATGCAAGAAATGTCTCATCAGGGCCGTGGGCACACTCTTTCCATAGCTGTGCTTGACCACAAAGAAAGACATGTATTTAGGTTGGTCATTAAGTCTGCATAAAGGCCAGCAGGTCCCAGGGAAATTACTTAGATGGAGTATGACTTGACGTCCAGCCCGGAGATGTCTCCATCTGTAGACCCAGACTTCCATGAACCAAGTGCCCAGCAGTTGAGCTTTCATAGCAGTTGCTTTGGAGAAATAAGAACAAAAAAATTCCCGAAGATCATGGACCTCAGCCATAACAACGTGTCTTTCCAAATAGATATTTGAAGAGCTTGATAAGTGAAGAGCACTACTTTCTTCATGCCCGAGAATTCATTGCTCAATTTTCAGGTGCAATTCCAGAAATGATGCACTTGTACTTTGTGTTCTGAAGGAATGCCTATGATACTGTTTTTAATGTCATTATTTGGCTAGCTACAGGTGGTGTCATTACTCCGTCTAAAATGTAATTATGGACAGTTACTTTACATATTTATATCATTCCATCTCTCTAATGAACTGGTTTGATTTTATGCCAAAATTGTAGTTACTGCACTGCTGCAAAGACAGGACTCATTCAGAACCATGGGGAAGATGACCCACAGGTCACTCGATATACAACAGGGTGGGAGGGGGCTTAGAAGGCACTGCACAGTGTCACAAAAACTTCTCTCTGTTGCTGAGTGCAAACAGTGACAAAGGCCACTATGATAACAGCTCGACTTTGGGGTACACATTCTATGCAAATCCAGAGGAGCTGAAGATTCACTGTATACTTCTCCATCCTGGGGGTCTTTCTACTTGCTGACACTGCCCCAGCTGTCAGTTTAAAACACAGTGACACATCAGTGAGTCTTCATGCCTTGACTGAAGGCTGGACCATTTTGACATTTTGTTCAACATTAAAGATACAGATTGATGATATGAGAAAACAAAGCCTTGTAGGAATTCTTTATGTCAGTGGATGAGACTTGCTTATGAAGAAAGCCTGAATGTTTCATGTGGCTTATTTTCAGATGGATTTCAAACACAGGCTCATGTTCCCCACAGCACACGTTTTTCTCTTTGGAGTCTGGATCAAACATCCCATCACAAACCAAGTGGCATATTAACTGCAAAAATGACTTTACTCTCAGGCAATAACCTCAGTAGTGTCTGTGTCACCAATGATAATAAAATTAGATGTTAAATTAGGTCCTTGGTAAGAACAACCTTCAGTGAGCAACATAGAAGTTTTCTTTAAGTGAGAGGCCAGATTGTGGAACAACTCTCTCCACTTAACTTATATTCTCCTAGACTGCCATGTGAGAAACAGCATTATTCAAATTGAACATGAGCATGCCCTACAGTCCTGGCCTCAGGTGTCAGGCTAAAATCCTGTGAAGTCACACCTTAGAGTAGGGAAACAATTGTGAGAGTGTCTGCTGCAGTTTTGCTTTTATAATTCCAGATTGAACATGAACCGCAGGCTCACTAAGTAAATAATAGAGTGACTTCACACAGCCTGGAGGAAAAAAGGTGTCACAAAGCATGGGGAGAAAGGTGTCACCGTGTGTGGGTGTATTTTAGAGCATTATGCTAGTAGGAGTATGTATGGAAGAAAATGTACAGGATAATACTGTTTATTTAAAAAGATGGAAACTCCAGGATGCAGGCTATTGCAGATTGAATTGTGTCTCCCTAACAGTTATATTGGAATCTTCACTCGAAGACTCATGAGTACAATCCCATTGGGAAGAGAGTTTGGGATGCATTAATGAGGTCATATAAGTAGGATGTGTGTCTTCAGACTAGCCTATTTTCTGAGATTATTTTTAAAAGGCGGGTTGGGGGTGGGGGAGTTAATCATAGAAGCAAACAAATAGAAATGTGGGGAACATAGATGCCACATGGAAATTACCAAGAAATACTGGAACCAGAGAAGCTGAGACAAAAATGTCCCCCCAGAGAAAACTATACAACATCCACCTAGAACTGGTCCCAAACTCAGACTTCCTCCCTCCTAACCAGTGAGACAAAAATGTCTGTTCTTTAAGGCTACCCACTTATGGTATTTCTCTTACAGCAGCATTAGAAAATTAAAATACATGCACATGTGACAAAATTATATTTTAGAAAGCTAGAAAATTATTCACCTAGAATTTAAGAAAATGTTCATCGTTAGGGGGACAGATGAGGGCAATTGTTGAGAATAGGTGGCAACTAAGAAGGTACAATAAGATATGTTCTATGTTTTAGGGAAATGATATTCACCTTGATAGTGTTCTTTAAACAGAAAAGTACTTTCTATACATATTATATATTTTATAATAAGAAAAAGAAGATTGTGTATTCTTTTTAATAAGATGCAATAATGCAATGATAATATTTTCTAGGAAGAGGAAAGCAACTAAAAATTAGATAAATGACTTGTTGAAATTTTATTGTTTGTCATGAGATATAGCTTGCTAAGTAAAAGATTTAAGAAACTGAATTTAACTTGAGGTATCACTTTAAGGGGGAATTCTGTTTCCTTACTGTCTATGGAGTTTAATGAAAAATTTAAATGCCTAGCCTATAGCTTGGCATGTAGTAGGTGTTCGACATGATTATTTGCTTTTCTTTTGTAAAAATGATATTTAGTATATGTTATATATGCAGGAATTCATTAAGGTTGAATTGACTTACACTGGAATCACATATTCTAACTCATGGTGAGCTCTCATGCGTTATGTATTTTAAAAATTAAAATTCCCGAATTTTTTCAGTGTGCTTTACAATCACGTACAATTAGTTACTGATAACAGTTAACAGTATTTGGGGCACTTACTGCAAGAGGGAGTGCTAATAAGGAATGTACAAAGTTTTTGATAAAAAAAATTTCAAAACGTTATGAGCTACATGGTTACCTTCACTTGAGAGAAGAGAAAACAGAAACAAAGGAGCAAGGGAACTGCCCACTCGGCATACAGATGGGAAAGAGCAAAACTGAGGTGAAAGTACAACCTTAGAACACAGGGCCACATCCTTGCTTGACCACAGTTCTGCCTCTCTGTGGGTGTCAAAGGTGTTCTCATCGCGTGCCAACCACCGTGCCACCAGCGGGTTCTGATACACGAAATGCTCATCCCTCTTGCACGGAAGGAGATCTTGTAGCTATGCCTTTGCTTGCTGAATCATAGTGACCTGACCAAGGTCTGGTCCTCATAACTGGAGGCAGTAGGATTTAAAAGGAGGCTGTCTAGCAAACAAACCTATGGCTGGTTATTCTGGATACAATGCTTTGTTTAAAATTCATCTTTTTAATGTATGGTAAATAATTAGGAAAATGTAATGTGCTTTTGCTCTCATAAGTCAAACTGCCAAGCTTTTGATTAAGAGTCCAACATGTAAGCCCCTACACCAGTCAGTTTGAAAGCACCTATTTCTTGGGAGAAAGAGGAGGCCTTCTATTCCCATAAACAGTGACAGCGCCGTAAACCCACACGGGCTTCTACTCTGTCCGGCAGGTCTGTTTGTGGCAGTGAGAGTGAGAGAGGACTGAACAAAACTGGTCATCTCTGGGGTTGGGGAATAAGAAGTGCTACTGAGGCTCTAATATCTATTACCTGACAAATGAACCTAATCACAGACCACTTTAAGTTCACATAGCCACTAAATATGATTCCAGGTCATAATCACGTTCTGAGGATACGGTTATGGCAGATAGGAAGACAAACTTGGACTCACACACACAGCCCATTCCTATAACCATGAATTTCCACAGAAGTACAGTCAACACTAATGTAAGAGCGTTTACGTAATATTGGTAACCGTGGGACACTGCCATATGGCAGAGATAAATCAATCCCTTTCTACTGCCCACCCCATCTCCCCACATGAGAAATTGTCTCCATTTGAGGTGAGTCACACCCTGGAAAAGTAGTTTTTATGATATACAAATAAGGGAGTGATAAGTGGGATTGTAAGCATTGGACAATCATACCTTATTGCCTGGATGGCTGAATTGAATGACGGCATGATCTGAGCGTCACTGCTGCTCTTTGTCCTTGTGTTTGTCCTAATCGCAGTGCTCTCATACAATATCTTTAGAAAATAGAGCCTAACAGATGCAGGGCCCAGTCGACAGTGAGGTGCTTCCAAAATAGAAGCATGTTGAATGTTCAGCTTATAATTTTCTTTTCCTGTGTAAACTGCTTCATGGCTTATCAAATATCACATCTATATCAGTTTTCTATATTTTAAAGAGGCAGTCTAAAAGTATTGCTACAAAACCATAGAAATTAAACAAAAACATCAAAATTTGAGGTGATCGTTCCTCCATATGTTCTCCATCTAGTTCTATACACATGTGAAGGTTCACAAATCTCTAGTCTTTCCTTGAGAAATTCTGCTCATTTATACTATATCAAAACAGAAGTTTTGGCACATTCCAAAGTCACAAAAATTGTGGGTTTATTTCAATTTATTTTGTTTGTCTTGTTTTGAGAGCAAAAGTGAAATCTGAAATGTCAAGCTCAGGGACCAAGGTTGGATAGGGTAAGGATTCTCTAGAAAATTCTTTTTGGCACCCTTTGTACCTTCAAAGAATAAACTTTTGCCTTGTCATGATGGGAAAATTAAAATTCTCAGGGCAACTTTGTGGCCAATGCCTCACAATACAGTTTTCAATTTTCTTAAAACATCTCCATAATAATATTTCATGGTCATCCTGTGGCCTTTAAGAAAATCTATGAAGATTATCCACTTGGAATCTCAAAAGCAGTGACCTACCGTGCCTTGCACTGTGTTTATCCAGAAGTTCTACCCCAAAGTCACTATTTGGACTGAATCTTTTTCAGACAGTACTGAGAAAGTGAATGAACAAGATTAAGAAAGTGTATTACTGAGAAAATTTCTCTAAAGTCAACTAAATCTCAGAGACTTGTTTAAACACATTATTGTTTGTAATCAATATGCTTGAATAAACTGGAACTCTGATAACCACATTTTTTTGACATACCTTTGTACATGGTCGTAAAGAAGAGTAACCTTATAAAAAATATTAATTCAGGAAATATTTCTTGAGGCATTTTGCTCCTGAATTTTTTTTCAGTTTGCCAGTAGCCTAATATCCATGTCAAATAGAATGTCTTGCATCTGAATTGAAATTATATTTCTATGAAAAAATAGTATTTTAAATGGCTGGTAGCAATACAAAGTACCTATGAATTTGATATAGCAGATACATCTACAAAATACAACAAAATTACAAAGGAATTAATGGATTCTTAAAACAACTAAAATCATGTGATCATATGCTGTCGAAACAAGTTTTCCTTAATGTTGTAATTAGCACATTATTAGCAGAGTGTTACAGTTGAAATAGCTGTTAAATGTGTTAAATGAAATAGCTACTGATATATAAAGAGAGGTGAACACCACTGTATAATGATATGGTTGAACACCACCAAGGCGGTCATTGCATGTAAAGACTTCTAGCGGTTCTGCTCCCTTTTCAGACTAGTGATTCTTTTTTTTTTTTTTTGGGGGGGGGGGCATCACTGCTCTCCGGTGGTGGGAGTAGGAGGCCCAGCCCCACTGCTGGAATTGAACCTCCATCCCAGTGGGCTGCAGTCCCGTGCACAACCACTACGCCACCGGGGCTCAGCCCTCAGACTAGTGATTTTTCAAGTAGAATAATAATGTGTGAAAAGTCGAAGAATAAATTAGAAACTTTCCTGTATTCCAGTAGAGACCTTAACTAGCAGGAGGGGTGATAACCAGTGGTTCTATTTTGTGCCAGTACTAATGTGAGTCATTCCATAATACATGGATTTTATCTGCTGTTTGTATACAATTGAAATGTTACACATGGAATTTTGAGTAACTTGAAAAAATATTTTTCATAATAATATGTACACCTTAAGCTCACAGAAAATAAAGTAGCCACTAATTATGACACAGCCAAATTAATTGCATCATGAGTGTATATTATCAGTATTGGGGGCTTAAAAAACACACAAAACCTTTTATGTTATTTTAGTACCTTTTGTTTCTGTTTGAATTTGTATATACCTGACACTTTCTATAGAAATTATAATGCCATCAGTAAGTAGAAAAATGTTGAATAGTAGAAAGTGAATTTAAATACATATATATGAAAGAATACATATTTCACACATCAGTATAATTTCTATTTCTGCAGTTTATCTGGATGTCCTCTAAATGCACAAGCCATCAAAAAGGGCAAAGTCTCTGAAGAACTCATGACCATCAAACTCAAAGCAACTGGGGGTAAGGCTGTGTAGTGGGAACCACCAGAGGAATCTGCATGCCAAAGCCCATTTCCTTCCCATGTGGCAAACCTGTGATTCATGGTTTCCTTCTGGAAATTAACTCTTCTCCCTTTGAGTAGCGAAAGTAGTCAAGGAGGCATTAATATTTCCTCTAAATAAAAAAAACATAGAAGTGCTATTTTAGTGTGTAAACCCATTATCTGAGAGCTAACATTGTGAGGACTGACAGATCCATCTATACTGAGGCCATCTGCTGGAGTCACATGTCCACGTCACTCCTCTAGTCTCTTCGTTACTTTCTAGCGCTTCCAACAGCACAGCAAGTAGCACACAAGCTACCACAGTGCCACAGGCTGATAAATGGGTGGTGAAATAGAACAAAAGTAGAAAAGTCGTGTTGTGTTTAATCTTTCGTACTTTCATTTCCGACATTATATTTTGAAGCGGTACCTTTTGGTGGATGGACCGTTGCCTCTAGGTCCTGTTGCGATGAACAGTAGTTCTTTTTATATTTTGCACATGACCCCTGTTGTCCTTGTGCAGCCGTGTGCTAGGTGGTTACTTAGACATGGGCTTGTTCTGGAGCAGGGGATGGATCTTCATAGTTAATGGATGATTTGCCAAAACACTTACCTAGGAAAATATGTGAGGATTTCCTTCAATCACATCACCAAGTCTGTCCTCCTTTATAAAATCAATCTTAGTAACTCCAAGTCAATAGTTTACATTTATTCTTTTTAATGGTCATCACTTGGATTAATCCTAACTTTGGATGTTTTCTAAAAACCTATGGAAAAAATAGCCCCTCTTTATGTTCAGCACATTGCATTTTGTCTTATTAATACTCACAGCATAGGCACTATGTATATTTTACAGAAGAGGAATTTGAGAGGAATGTCACAATATAAGTCTCTCAAATTCAAAAACCAGTTTCAAGGTCAGCATGCAACCCAAACCTGTGTTCTTTCCTCTCCATTGTTTATTATCTGAGTTCGGGTTCAACCCCCTCTTGTGTACCCTTGGATTCTACACTCATGCCTTGTCTCCCTGCGTTAACCAATTGTGGTACATAAAACACACCATAATTTATGTCCTGACAGTTCTTGCAACATCTAGAGAACCCATGGGGTCTAGAGAAAGGGACTTTGGACTCTCAGTCTGTCTCTGCCACTTGAACTCAGGCAAGTTATTTGGGGTTGAACTCTGGAGGCTTAATGCCTGCTAACTGATAGGTCAGTAGTTTGAAACCTAGCCTCTCCAGGAGAGAAAAATGCGACTTTCTACTTCCATAAAGATTTATCATCTCAGGAAGCCACAAGGCAATATGACCCAAACTTTAGAGCTGCAATGAACTGGAACAGTATCAATGGCAGTGTTTGGATTTGATGATTAATGTGGCCTTCCTTACTCCTTCCAAGACTCACTATCTTCCTATCTGGTGAGGAGATGACAAGTCTAATACAACAAGGCCTGAGAGTGACATGAAAGTTTAAGTGAGAAAAGAAACATCTGAGAATATATGGAGTCAAAGGAAACTACTTTAAGTAGTTTACTTTCCTACACCCTCTTTTCTTTCTTATGAAGAAATTAAATGTTGCTGCCCATTCTATTCACCTTTTTTTCAGTCATGGATATGTGTGACCTTGGGAAATGTCTAGGAGTTCAAAGTAATGTCTAATTTTCACTTAGCATGCCACAAATAGTAACCATCTTTTGTGTGATTTCTGGAGGAACTTAGAGTCTGACTCTTTGTAGGTATCGAGAGTGATGAGGAAATTAGGCATCTGGATGAAGAAATAAAGGAACTGAATGAATCCAACCTTAAAATTGAAGCAGACATGATGAAACTTCAGACCCAGGTAAATAAAATTCAATAGCCAGTTATCTCTGCTATAATCATAATTCTTAGTAAGTCAAAATGTTGAACTTTTAAGAGTCATATTGAAAATATCAAGGCTTAGGTCAGGCCTACATTAGTTTTCAAAGTAGCTTCCTAGTCTTTTAACTCTTTTTTTTAAAATAATTTTATTGGGGGCTCTTACAGCTATTATAATATTCAATCCATCATCTGTATCAAGCACATTTGCACACATGTTGCCATATTCATTTCCAAACATTTTCCACTTGAGACATTGGTATAAGCTCCTCTTAAAAAAAAAGCTCCTCTTTCCCCTCCCCCCCTTTTTTTAATGAATCATTTTATTGGGTACTCATATACCTCCCCTCATGATCCATATATACATCGATTGTATGCAGGCCTCATTTGCACACTTGTCGCCATCATAACTCTCAGAAACATCCTCCTTCCACTTAGGGCCCCAGTTCCAGCTCCCCATATTTCCCTTCCCCCCACCATGAACCTTAAATAATTTACAAATTGCTTTTTCATATCGTACACTGTCCAATGTGTCCCTTCACTCACTTTCTTTTTGGCCTTACCCCAGAGAAGAGGTTATGTGTAGATCCCTGGAATTGGTTCCCCCTTTCTACTCCATCATCTCTCCACCTTCCCAGTCTCACCACTCTCACCACTCATCTTGAGGGAATATCTATCCTAAGTTGCCCATGTTTCTGACATCCCCTGTTCAAGCCAGACTTGTCTGATAGAACCGGGATCATGATCGTGGGTGGGAGGAAGCATTTGAGAACTAGAGATTAATAGTGATTTTTAAATGTCATCAGAAGATAAAAGTGTGGTTCATCTAAAATCCAAGAAATCAAAGCACATTTTTATTTCTTTAACCTTTTCTGTTATCTCTGAATATATTTTTAATAGAAATGGATCTTTAATAAATATTCTTATAATTCATTGACTTGAATATATTAAAAAGATTGTTAAACATTGCCACAATTAATTTTTAAAAATATTTTCTTCAATGTTTTACTCATTGTTAAGTAAATTTTAGTTTTTAGTCATTTTACTCTTCATTTAGCCCCTACCTCCCCTACCATAATCTTAAGAAACAATTGTTATTATTACTTTCTATACAGATTTACCTGTCCTTGATTTTTCATAGAAAGAAAACCATGTTGAAAAACCCTAGGAACAGTAACAAAATAAAACATACAAAAGTCTCAACCCAACAGAATGCAGAAAATGACTAGAATTAATTAAGAATGGTCAAAAGGGGACGCAAGTGATATTAAATGGTAATCTAACCCAATATGCATTCATTCACTTCCTGATGCACTCTAGCAGAGGGCAAGACTGTAATAGATCCCAAACTCACAGCCTTCGGAGCGACATCATAGTCCCATGAAAGGCAATTGTTTTAGGTCTGTAGCTGTGACTTTCCCTCAGGGAGCAGTCCTTCTTCACACCCCGCTTTGTTCCCACGATAGATTACATCCATGGAGAGCAACCTGAAAACCATAGAGGAGGAAAACAAGCTGATCGAACAGAACAACGAGAGTTTGTTGAAGGAGCTGGCGGGGTTGAGTCAAGCGCTCATTTCTAGCCTTGCCGACATCCAGCTGCCACAGATGGTGAGTCCCAGCACACACAGCCGTGGCTCATGCCTGGGCTGGTGGGGCCACGGTACATGCGGACATTAGAACTGTTTACCTTCCCGGTCACGGAGCTACCATGGCTTATCACTGCCGGCCTGTCCTGTGCACAGGATATGTGTCCACAGTATATGGAAATTATACCATGAATGCGAACTTACTGGTATAGAAGTATTTAGAGCTTAGCGTGTACTTGACACTTATTTCATAATAGAGTCTGATAGTGAGAGGCTGAAGTTCCCTCACTAAAAATATGTTTAAGTTGTACATTTCACTATTTATAAAATCTGAGACCTTGCCTTTCTCTTCACTAACCAACTCAAAAGCTACAAAATAAGTTTAAGTTCCCAAAGAATTGCTGTTTCCTTCACACTGAGGAACATTCTACAGGTCACCTTATTTGTAATTCATATAGAATAAAAATCACAAAAGTAAGTTAATCATCCTTTCTAAATCTAAATATATATATATATTCTAGATACGCTAATCATTTAGAATTACAGAATATTATAGAATTACAGAATTACAGAATATTACAGTTGGCGTTATAATTTAATACATGTAAACTTTTGTAAGTGAAGCTACATCACTGAGTGACTTTAATCAATAGTATAGTAATAAAGATCACAAAGGGAAAAGTATCATTTAATTGCCAGAATTACTATAACTCTTGAATATGATTGATAATATCATTTATTAAAATGTGTCCATTTGTTAATCCAAATTCATTTTCCTGGACATTGTCTTTACTCAAACCAAAAGCTCACTGCTATGGGTTGATTCCCACTCATAGAAACCATATATAGTACATAATAAAACTGCCCTTTGGGGTTTTCAAGATGACACATCTTTGCCAGAACAGAAAGCCTCGTCTTTCTCCACTGGAGCACATGATAGCATCAAACTGCCCTCACTGCAGTTAACAGCTCAATACAGAACCCTTCTGCTATCAAGACTTCAACAAGGAACTTCATGTGCTAATTTTTAGGGCTTCTTATTTAAAATGTTCTCAAAGACACTAAAGAGGGAGTACTGTCACTCTCATTGTAGAGTTGGCATAGATGAGACCCAAGAAGCCTCCAACGCCAACACAGGGTATGCAGTCTTGGCCACAGTTGTGAGGCGCCATCAAGTTGGTCCTGACCCATAGTGACACTGCACAACAGAACAAAACACGGGCTGGTCCTGCCTCATCCTCACCAGTGTTCCTATGCTTGTCAATGGCTCCTGTCAAGGGAGGTGCCTCTTTTTTGCGGGTCCTCTGCTTTACCAGGCATACTGTCCTCCCCACGGGCTGTTCTCTTCAGAAAACAGGTCCCAAGTACGTGAAATGATGCCTTGACATCCTTGTCTCTAAGGAGTGTGCTGGGTATACTTCTTCCAAAACAAATCTGTTTGTCATTTTGACTGTCATTGGTAAGTTCAGTATTCTTCACAAGCGGTATAATTCAAATGTATAAATTCTTCTTCAGTCTCCTTTATTCATTGTCCAAGTTTCACATGCTTTTGAGGTCATGGAAAGGTCATGGACTGAGCCCTGGTGGCACAGTGGTTGTGTGCAGGACTGCAGCCCACAGGGTTGACAGTTCAAATCCAGCAGCAGCTCTCCAGGAGCAAGACTGGGCTTCCTACTCCCACCAGAGCAGTGATGCAGAAAAAAAAGAGAAAGGTCATGGTTTGGATCAGGAACGCCTTCAACCTCAAAGGAACCCGCCCTGCTTTTTATCACTCTAAAGAATTGTACAGGCTGAGCCCCGGTGGTATAGTGGTTGTGCACGGGACTGCGGCCCACTGGGATGGAGATTCAATTCCAGCTCCCAGGAGCAAAGGCTGGGTCTCCTACCCCCAACACCAGAGGGCAGTGATGCCTAAAAAAAAAAATACTAAAAAAAGAATTGTGCAAATGTGTTTGACACGGATGGATGGATGGAGATATGAGTTGTATGAGCCCCCAATAAAATGTTTCTTTTTAATTCTTATGCAGCACATTTACCCAATGCAATATACATTGCTTGATTGCTAGATAACTGTTTCCATAAGCATTGACTGTGACTCCAAGCAAGACAAAAGCTGTCGTAACTTCAATCTTTTCTCCAGCTAGCTTGTTACCTGTTGGTCCCCTTGTGAGGATTTGGGTCCTCTTCACATTGAGCTGTAAACCATACTGAAGGCTGAAATCATTGACCTTCATCAACAAGTGCTTCAAGTCATCCTCAGTTTCAGCAAACAATGCGTCACCTGCATGTTGCAGGTTAATTAGTCTTCCCCTGATCCTGTTGTTGCATTCCTCTTCATACAATCCAACTTGTTCTGATTATTTGCCACAGAGGTCCACTGAGACCTGATAATGATTCTCCACAAATGGAAGAGAACAGGAAACCCTTACTATATAGACACCATACTTTACATTGCTACATTGCTGAGCACAGTAATATAATCCTCACATTTAGGACATTTATCTCCTAAGTAGTAGCGATAGCAACAGCAATTTAGACTTTTTCAAGTCCTTCTTCCAAGCACTCCTTGAAGTAAGGTACACAACCATGGTTTTTCCCCTTCTTTGTTTATTTATCTGTCTAAATTATGAGGAAATAGAGGCACTAGAATTACATAAGTAACATTCAATGAGGAACATCCATGTTCCTTCATTCACACCTTCAAGTTGCACACATTAATTATGCCCTCTCATGGAAGCACCACCTTAAGCAACAACAGCAAATAAAAACCAGCATACACATACGTGAGAAAAAAAAAAGACCTTAAATTTGTAAATCTGATACTCCTGGAGAATACACTCTAGAAATGAAAATATATTTACAGTGAATTCCAAGAAAAAAATGATCATAATGGTCTCTGAGAATGGAGAAGGGAGATTTTCCACCCCATGGTTGGGTTGGTTAGTGAGACACTTGGTCAAATATTGAATCCCAGTGACCTGACCAGTGCTTTTAACGTCACTGGCTTCTACAACTCAAGTCACCCTCACAACTTTGTCCTCACTGACCGTCCACACATAGTTTGTTCATATGCGTGTCTAGTTCCAAGCACTGCAGGCCTGAGAGCCCACGGTCTGTTCTATATGTCTTTAGATTGAACAACAAAATCCCATATCACATTAGCCCCCCACTTTTTTTTAACAAAAAGATACTCTTAGAAATCCCAGTCCATACTCAATCTTGTTTTACCTGCTCAATTTCCTTCTATCATTTCCATCCTTGGCTGCCCTTCCAGACCCCGGAGTCACGGGTAACTTTCCAGCCCTTGAACTTGCCTAAGTCACTGTGGGTGAGACACTGTGTTTTGTCTTCATGCAGGGGCCTATCAGTGAGCAGAATTTTGAAGCGTACGTGAATACACTCACAGACATGTACAGCAATCTGGAGCGGGACTATTCCCCAGAATGCAAAGCTCTCCTGGAAAGCATCAAACAGGCAGTGCGGGGCATCCATGTGTAGGATGACCACCCAACCAACAACAGCGACCACCACCACCGGGAACTCCACCAGGTGTGGTGGAGGCATCCGTACAACGGTGGCTCGCAGGTGCCTGTGCTGCATCTACAATTGCAACATTGCACTAATTTTTTGCCCCAGCTGACATGAACAGGAAAGAAAAACCATGATAGACTACCTGGGTTAAAAGCAATGCAGTCAAATGTTAGATCTTATTTATTTTCATATATTTTATTTCTTCATTGCGCTTTTCTTTGTAAAGCCTATGTAAAATAAATGTGACATTTTTATATTTTATTTATTTCTAATCAAAGAGTTATTTATCTTTTAACTGCATTGTGAAGTCAGCCATATTTTTACAAGTGTGTTTTATTAACTTATTTTCCAATAGAATTTAACAGAAATGCTATTCCAAAACCACATATCTTGCTGGGTTCAAAAAAAAAGACACAACGTGTGGAGTAAACTTTTGCTGAAGGACTGCACTGGGATCACTACGATATGTGTATTCTTTTCTCCCCTTGTCACTAGCTTTCCTATTTATAATTTATACTGTGACGTGAGATGTGAGAAAGAGCAATCAAGAGACATATGGCGCCCACTACTGGAAATGACACACTCACAAAGGCACAGCACCCTGGAAAACAGCCTGAGGATTTGTTAGCAATAATTAAATACAGAGATCAGCAAAGTATTCAACTTGGCTGTAAGACTTTGTTAATATGAATTATTTATTTGAAACATTTTTTGAAAACATAAGCTCCTTCAGTGATGCAGATAGGTCTGTTTGTTTTGAAGACATATCAGATCGCTGGCAACTCTTATTCCAAGATGAGAAACAAAACTTGATCTGACCAGCCAAGCTTTCCTGCCATATGTTGGTACAATATACAAATGACAATATTGATGTAGATTTGTACTTAGCAAATAAAAAAAAGCATCCAAATGGAAAATTCTGTAGATATCATATCCCCTGAAATAGCATTTATCTTACTGGCTTGAATGAAAAGAATGGAAAAGACATTAATGCATAAACATGCTCCTCAAAAATAGGTAATTACTTTAATGCTGTCAACATTGGTTTATTCCGTCTTAAGCAACAAGACAACTTTCAATTTAATAATATATATATTTCCATAGACCCCCAAGTGCTATAAAGTATGTGCAAATGCACACACACACATCACTTCACATACACTCATACACATCAAATTGAGCCTGTGATCTTGAATATCTGAATGGAACAGAGATTAGTAGTTGCTATAGTAAAGGCAATGTCTATTTCAGGGATTGTAAGTAGTTAAGCATTATTTCAAAAGTTTTTTTATATTTATTTTTTTTAATAAAAAGGTATAGACAACCAGCTAAACTGCCTTTTTGGTATGCACACACACCTCATGTGCAGATGTGCCTCAGTGTAAACGCACACATGAACTTAGTGTGGACTTAATTTACCGTCGTGCTATGACAAAAGTGTTTATTTTTTATTCGCCTCATTGATATTTAGATTGAATGTGATGGCATTCAAAGGCTTGGTATATTCCACTGTTCTCACTTTTACCTGCACAAACTAAAAGTATCACTCAGCTGTAATTCCACACTCATGAAATGATAGTCTTTATTATGCATTAAGTGGGGCTCTATCTTTGCTTTGGGGGTTCATTTGAACCCTTGACTCTTAGTTTAGTGAAAATGAGATGTCCGTTTTAGATAGAAATGGTGTTTATTTAAAAATCAGTTTTTAAAAAATATCTATCGTATGTGCTGTCTATTATAAATGGGACACCAAACAAAATTTTCTATTAAAGTTATGTACTTGCAAACATTTTGCTATACAGTACTTGATAGAGGCATACAGATGACTTCACTTATTATAAAGGCAAAAGTTTAATTTGCTAAATATTTTAACAAGTTTGTTATATATTTAATTTAAATGAAATTGCTTACTGACCTATGTATTTATTGCTATCATTTTATTTGACTTCAGGTTAATTTATTTGTGTTTGGATTGTTTAAAAGGATGTTTTCTAAAGTCTGTTCACTTTAATTTGCCTCTTGGTAGTTGATGTGTTTTGCAATGTGTGCTGGACTTTTTTCTTTGGCTGTAATTTTTTCGATACTGTAAATTGGGTCTTTTGTAAGCAAAAATATGATGTATGCATTTTTTATTTTAAGTAGTTTGTTTGTACACTGTTTCTTCAAACAATTAATATTTCTTACATCAAAGCAACAGAATTGTGTTCAGTGCTGTACATTTGGTGTATGGTAGGAAATAAAAATTGATAATGAATTCTGTTGTGTTCTTGGAGAAAAGAACTCCATCAAAGTCTGCTGAGGCTTTGCAGGCTTAGGCCAGAGGTAGTGCCCAGGCCCAGGCGCAGAGGAAACTCCCAGCTGGCAGAGTTCCACTGCATGCTATTGCTGCAGGCCAGTGTGTCCCGCCTACCTTGGTTCCTGACAGGAAAAGCATCTGGCTTATTGAAGATTTCTCATAGTCGTTGACTTAGTCTACACAGGACCATTGATCCTTCTGATATAAAGCAAGAAATACCTAGTAATAGTAAGAAGTAAATCCGATTCAAGAAAGGAGCAAGATCTAGGCTTCACCCTTCTGATTTCAAAATTGCTTTAATATAGAGGATATATTTACATGAGACTCTTGAACTTATTAAATTTTAAAGATCATTAATGCTTTCAGAGAGTTTCGTGACTATATATTTTGTTATCCAATATCAAGTAGTCCTCTTCACTTAAATTATCCAGAATCTGCCAAGGTTCAATATATCCAAAAATGGTTGCAACCTATCCTTAATATGATAAAACCCATGTAAATCCACATGGTTGGGCAAAATTAGCTGAAGGGAAGCCTAGGTTTCCAGAGAGACCAGTACAGGGCTTGGATGGGACTCCCAGGTCTTCCTTCAGTAGGTGATGAACACAAGACATTTCTTTAATCACAAGTGGAAACAAAACAAATCCACTGTCAACAATTTGATTCTGACTCATAACAATCTTACAAAACAGAGTAGAACCCCATAGAGTCCCTGAAACTGTAGATGCTTCCAGGAGCAGACAGTTTCATCATTCTCCCATGAAACGGCAGGTAGTTTTGAGTCACTGACCTCATAGTGACAAGAGAATGTTTCACCAATTGCACACCGGTATTCCTTCGATCTTTGTCCATACATCTCAAATGCATGTGATATATCCTACGTGAGTGGTTCATCCAATATGAACCTCTTCAGAGAAGTTCTTGGTCCATCTTTGGCAAAGTCTGTACAGCTTTCCCTGCCTGGGATTGTATACATATTAAATCAGACCACTGTCACAGCACACTGCATGTCATAGGAGACATGGAAAACGGTACTAAAGAAAAAAAGAAGGAATACCCAACCTTGCATTTAATCGAAGTTTAATTAGGACATGTCTATGTCATAATTTGTCATATAATGCCAAATAGTAGTGGCAAAATGTGTGCCTTCCATTCAAGAACCTGGGATTTAATTCCCAGCTAATGCACCTCATACACAAAAATCACCCATATGTCACTGAAGACTTTTGTGTTGCGACTGTTTTTAACAAGAATCAATGCATCCTCAAGACCAAGAAATAGTAGGAGAAAGGCCTGGTTATCTGACATCTGAAATCAGCCAGCTTTCCAGTGTCATCCACTGCAATGGCACAGGTTGGGCCAGCATTTCATTGCATTGTGCATGAGGTCACCGTGTGTCAGCAGCCAATTCAACGGCAACTATCTACTACAAAGTGCGGTCCCCCTTGCTGAATTCAAGGTCCCTTCAGCCTATTTAAAACAATGCTGAAATAACAGCATTCATGCAGGACGGGGGTACATGAGGTCCCAGGCAAGGTTACTAATTTTTATTACCCAGGGAAAATAGCATTATGGTTTAGATGGACATTGCAAGCAGAGGGAGCGGCGTGTGTAGAGGCCTGGAGGTAAGACAAAACACGAACCCAGAAGTTTACCATATTTAAAACCAAACAAAGAACTAGAGAGAAGAAAGAAATGAAAAGCCCTGGGATGTAGGAGAGGGGACTTTATAACCTGAAAGGTTAACATTTCCACAAGCCTATTTCAGATCTCAAAAAAGTAACATCAGAGAATGGTCAGATCAGATTACCAAACGATGCAGTTGATTCAGGATTAGAGGCATAGAACTTCAGTGCTTCGACTGGAATCCTGGGCGACTCTTTTCTTTGCCCCACTAGAAAAGTTGAGAAAAACTTCTTGTTATGGTACATAACTATTTTAGTAATTTTGTTAAAAAACTTATGTTTTGTGTCTCTTTACACACATCAAACCATGAAAACCCAAGTCCCTTGCCTTGAGTATATTTCAACTTCTAGTAACCCCAGGAGGCAGAGAATAGCTCCATTGCTATAATAGTCACAGACAAAGATTGCCATATCTTTCTCCCATTGAACAGTTAGTGAATTCAAACCACGAGCCTTCCAGTTAGAAGACAAGTGCTTTAAGCACTTCACCACCAGGTCTCCTCTTACACACAAAGAAACCAAACTCAATGTCATCAACCCTATATGGGGTTCTGAGACCATTGGTCTTACATCAGTGGACAGCCTCACTTTTTTTTTTTTTTTGACACTGGTTCCATCTTTATTAGAAAAAGGAAACGAGACCAGACTGGGGGTGGGGCCATGGGGAGGTGGGCGGGGCGTCGGGCTGGCCGGCCTCAGCTGTCCATGTAGTCGTCCTCCTCGTCTGTCTCACTCTCCAGGGACGACTCCTGGCTGGAGGTCTCCAGCACTTCCAGGGCCGGCTGGCTCAGACTCTCCTTCCTCACGGTGGCAGCCGACTATGCAGACAAGATGGCCGACTTCAGCCTCTGCTTGGTCTCCTCGGAGATGCCGCCTCTGGGTGACAGCAGGGTTGGGGTGGGAGGTGACGGTGATCTCGGGCGGGAACTTGGGGGTGGCCGCAGGGATGACCAGCTTTGGCATGTTGGGCAGTAGGCGCGGCTTGGCCCTGCTGGGCTCAGCCTTGCCCGGGGAGCCTCCAGGCGCCTGGGCACCCAGCCTCACTTTTGTCCTGCAGCAAGCCTGGGGAGTCTGCATCATCTAAGTCACAGCATCACACGCATCACTATTAAAAATAATCTCAGGGAAACTTTAACGGACTATCACATTCTGTCCCTGGAAGGAAGGCCCCAGCCATCCTCCATCTATCCAGGAAATTTCGCTGTGAGACTCGGCAAGGTAGGCCCTTTACGCACCTCTGACTGGACAAGGAAAGTCCCAGCAGTCCCTGTTCCCCAGTAAAGAAGGTCTGTTGTCCCTGGAAACTAGGAAGCGAGGTCCTGATTATCCCTGCTCTACAGCAGAGGATGTCCCAGTGAATCTAGCAACCAGACGAACAAGGTTCTGGATATCCTTGGCACCTTGCAAGGTAGGGTCCAGTCATTACTGCCACCCAGAAAGGTAGGCTCTGCCAAGCACGGCTCTTGGGAAAGGACCACCCTACAAGCCTGACAACCCAGCCAGGAAGACACAAGTCATCCCTAATCAAGGAAGGCCTTAGCTATTCTTGGGGCCTAGCAAGATAGGCCCATATTGCATCTGTGACCCCAGAGGGAAAGTCTTAAAATTCCCTAACATAAGCAAGGAATTCTCCAGCTATACCTGCCTCCCAACAAGAAAGACCTCAGTCATCCCCGAGAACCAGCAGGGAAGGCCTTTGATGGCCCCGCCCCTCCACTCTGGCAAGGAAGGTTCTGGCTGTGACTCACACCCAGCAAGGAAGGCTTAGGTCATAGCCCCCTGACCTACTCACTGTGTTAGTCCAGGTAAACTAGAGGAACAAATTCATAGACATGCATATGGATATAAGGGTACGGTTTCTATACAAGAGAAATGGGACATTGAGAAAGCATCCCAGCCAAGTTCAGTTCAAAGTTATAAGTCTGATATTAACCCATATGCCTGATATCAGTCTATAAAGTCTCCTTCCAACTCACGCAGTCACAGGCTAGTGGGTGCAGAGTCCCAGCACCAGCAGGGGGCTCCCCAGGGCACCTCGCTTCTAGGGCTCAGGGTCCATCAACAGCATTCAGTGGTGGTAGAAGCAACTCAGTGTTGGCAGGGGTCTCCAGGTGGCCTCTCCAACTTCAGATGTCTGGTTGCATCAAGGTAAGGCCATGTGGCTTCTCCTCCAGCTCCTTAGATGCTGCCATCTTGTCTTATCTGTAGTTCGTTGTCTCTGAGACTAATTCCCAACAACTGAGGAGATGGCTTCTCATCTCCACAAGGGAAATATTGCAAGATTTCCCAGAAGTCTCAGGAGAAAGTCATGCCCACACAGAGTCCTCATTGGCTACTCAATGGCTATCTCCAGATTAACAGGCTATACTCCACCCCTACATCTCAATCATGAAATTAACATAAGTACATGACTGCCACACTCACCCAGCCCCTACCCTGCCTGGCAAGTAAGGCCCCAGTATCCCCATTCCTTGGCAAGGAAGAAAAGTCTTAGATTTCCCACCTTTCCAGCAAGGAAAGCCCCAGACGTCCTCACACCTGGTAGAAAAGGAAGGACCTGCATATTCCACACTCAATCAAGGAAGTCCTGGGCCATCCACAGACCCCAGCAAGGAAGGTCACAGATAGAATTGTAGAAAATAATGGCAGATGTCTGTCAACAAATGTAGAATTGAAATCTTAAAACTAAAATCCTGACACAAAATAGATGCAGAAAAGAAACAAAAGGGTAACAGAATGAGACAATGCGGTAAAAGAGTTGAGTAGTAGCCTCAAAAGGAAAAACAAATATTAATGAGTTCATAATTGTGTGTTTATAATTGTGTGAAGCCCAGACTACAGAGAGAACCTTAGAAAGGAGCAGGCCACCACACTGCAACAGGGGTTGGTCACACCTTTTGTATCATTTAGGAAGTGAGCAGAAAACAGAAAGCAAAAAAAAAAAAACTTAAAATTTCAAATATCACTAAGTAAGCATTATTGACAGAAGAAAAGTAAGCGTATATTTAAAAATAGTCTTAGGTGCTTTGTTTTGTGATACCAGACTTGCGGGTGAAGGGGAAAATGACATCCAAAGGTAATTCTTTAGAATACAGCCAAGTAGAGAAACAATGAAAAAAAAAAACAGTGGAAGAAAGAAAACAAAGTAATCAGGAGAAAGATTACAAATTATGTGGCACACCATCAAAAGGAACAATCTACATCTCATGGGATTTCAGAGCAACAACAACAAAAAAGAGAAACAAACAAAAAATCTATAGCAAAAGATTGCAACAAATTTTTGAAGAGCATTTCCCCAACACCGTACAGAAGGATAAAATAATTGTACAAGAAGTTGAAAAAACCCAAAATAGAATACCCCCCCCCAAAAAAGGCAACAAAACATATCAATGAAACTTTGAAATTTCAAGAAAAAGAGGAAACTCCTGAAGCAGCTATAGAAAAAGAACAATCAGGGACAAAAGAAAAATACTAAGAGCAAACACAAACTCCTCAGCAGAAACCATGAAGGCAAGAAAACAATTCAGTAAAATATATTAAGTACACAATATGTAGTAAAATATGTAGCACATATTTTTTCCGATGATTTTATTGGGGGTACTTACAACTCTTATAACATTCAATGCATCATTCATCTCAAGCATATTTGTACACATGTTGCCATTTTCATTTCCAAATATTTTCTACTCGAGCCCTTGGTATAAGCTCCTCTTTCTCCCTCTTTTTTTTTTAATAAATCATTTTACTGGGGGTTCATACAACTCCCATCACAATCCACACATACGTCAATTGTATGCAGTATGTATTCAATTTGCACACTTGTTGCCATCATCACTCTCAAAACATCCTCCCTCCACGTAGGTCCCCAGTACCAGCTCCCCATATTTCCCTTCCCTTCCCTTTCCCTACCCCTCCCCTATGATCCTTAATAATTTATAAATTGTTACTACTTTTTGATATCATACACTGTCCAGTGTGTCTCTTCATTCACTTCCCTGTTGTCCATGCCCCAGACAGGAGGTTAAATGTAGATCCCTGATAATAGTTCCCCCTTTCTATTCCACCATCCCACCACCCTCCCAGTATCACCACTCCCACCACTAGTCCTGAGGGAACATCTATCCTAAATTCCCCATGTTTCCAACTCCAGTGTACCTCACCTGGTCTAGCTGGATTTATCTGGAATAATTGGGATCATGATAGTAGGTAGGAGGAAGCATTTGAGAACTAGAGGAAAGTTGCATATTTCATCATTACTACACTGCACCCTAACTGGCTCATCTCCTCTCTGCAACCCTTCTGTAAGAGGATGTCAGTCCATCTATTGATGGGCCTTGGGTCCCCAATCTGTGCTCCCCCTCATTTGTAATGACATAATTTTAGTTCTTTGATCCCTGACACCGGATCCCTTCAACACCTCATGGCCACACAGACTGGTGTGCTTCTTCCATGTGGGTTTTGTTGCTTCTGAGCTTGATGGCCACTTGTTTACTCAAGCCTTTAAGACCCCAGATGCTATATCTTTTGATAGCTGGGCACCATCAGCTTTCTTGAACACATTTGCTTATGCACCCATTTTGTCTTCAGCAATCAGGTCAGAAACACAGAATACTGGGTTATTAGAACAAAGTGTTCTTTTATGGAGAGAGTACCTTAATAGAGGGCCAATGTCTGTTGCTACCTTAATACTTACCTTATGCACATAGACCTATATCCCTACCATTATATGTTTTATATTTACATAGGTACATGCCTGTATTTATACCCCTATAAGTGTTCTTTGCCTCCTAGTTCTTTCCTCTGTTTCCTTATTCTTTCTTCTGTTCAACTAGCATGATCACCTTTCATTCAGCTCTCACTAATTCCTCTCAACTACACTGAACTTGATCAAACCCCACCAGGCATCCCTTGCCCTCCTCACCATTGATATTAGATTACTTGCTGTCCCATTGTCCCTGAATTTGTTGTCTCTCTTCCCTCCCTTTCCTCCACCTCCCACTCTCCCATGTCCCTCAGGATTGGGCATGGCCCCCTTGGTGGACATCTGCCCCACCAAGTCCCAAGGGCAATATTCCTGCTCAGAGCAGCCAGTAAACAGAGAACACCATAAGTCCAGCCCCACCATGAGGCACAATGTTCCACAGTTCCACAGGGGACAACACTAAGGACCAGTGCGAGAATTGTGCCCGGTATGGCACCCTATCAGTGGAGCACAAAGAGAGCATAGCAGAGCAGCAAGAGGAGCAAAGTCATGAAGTCCCCAAAGAATCTAAAAACAGACATTGGGATAGGGCTTAGCACCTCATCAGACTCCATCAGAAAACATTCATGTAGTCAACAGACAGTCCTAGAACTACTTGTAGGATTTTTCTTCTCCATTGTCTGTATAAAATAGACAAGACAAAAAATCCCGAGTAGAAAGCAATGAAACTGATCTTTCCAGGGGGGTGTTATTATTTTACTCTTGTAACTTTATCTTGCTTCTGTTTTTTATTGTTTTCAGTTTGTGAAGCATAGAAGTAGAGGCAGAGAGATAAGAACTGACGCCAGGGTTTCCAGGGGAGGTGATGTAACCATGGGGAAGAAAAGAGAATGTGTTCTAAAATTGTGGTAATGATTGTACAACTCTTCACGATACGATTAGAACTACGGAATTGTGTGATATGTGGATTGAGTGCCAATAAGACTGCTTAAAAGCTGTTTTAAAATCCATGGTTTATATATATCTTATTCACTTTAGATACAACATTAACATATTTTCAATTATTTGCTTGGTAGGATGACAGAAACTCTGCAAGCATTAGACAGAGAGATTTTCCTACTTGGTAGATTTGGGGGAGGGGTAACTTCTGCCCATTGATCTATCTTCCGTAGTCCCTCCAGAAACTTATTAAGACTTTGAAGTCTCTAATGGCCCATGAAGTTCTCTTATTGTTTTACTAGTCATGGGAGCCAGTTACCAATCTGTGTTTCTTATCCTGGCTCAGCAAGTACTGCTATTCCTAAGTCCCTGGCTTAGATAGGGTCATGACAGGAGAATACTTCATAAACTATGAAGAGAAGAGAAATATTCTTTTACTGTACAATCTTGCTTTCCTTTCAGCCTTCAAAAGTCGCTCTGATTGTTGCAGTAATTGCTAAATCTCAGTTCCATTGGTTCACCATGCTGATTGTGCTATTCTGCTTCTCATTTTTCCCTCCTTCATTTGTTTTAGGCAAGTGAAGATGTAGAACTACCTGGATCACCATATTTAGTAATTAACATCAATTGATTTAAAATATTTAAATGACTTCAAAAAGTCTGTCTACACATATGTGACCATGAAATATCTTCAACTTAACTGTGTAAAAGCACACAGTTTTTAATTAAATGATAATGGATTTATTTATTATTATTTTTCAAACCAGAAAACAAAACAAGTTTACATAATACTAGTTTTGTCGTTTGGGTTTCAATAAACCTGAAAGCAAGAATAATTCTGTAGTTTTGAGACAGGCTTTTATTTTTAATTTAGGTTCCTCAATAAAAGAGTCCCCTTGAAATCAAAGTAAAATGTTTATTCTAAATTTTATTTAACAGTACCCTGCTATTTTCTCTCCTTCAACAGTTAACTACGTAGTAAGCAGATTTAGTTGGCTAGTAGTGGTCTATAGGGTCAGACATAATCAATGATGCTTTGTATAATTTATCTTACCAAGTCATTAAAACTGGAGAATAATATCCAATTAAGCTGATAGAGGAACTAGTGTTTGAGGATGTTCAGCTCTGGTCCAAGATCATAAAACTAGGGAAAGGTACAGCCAAGATTCACACTCAAGCATGTTTGACTGAAAAAAAAAAGCAAGCTAACCTGCAGCACCTTCCCATGATTTTAAAGAAAGTCATAAACTTGTATGTAGTTTCATTCTAATCAGAAGGCTGTGAGGATCGTACTTTCTGTACTTTCAGAAATGAGGCCATGAGAAGCTCACACAATGAGTTCAATGCTCTAATCTACAGCATTTGTCTATCAACTGTCATATTTTGGCCTCTCTGGAAGAAAGAAAATAAGGATTAGTTTAAGGTAAGAGAACTGCACCATCACCCAGTTTGTCATACTATGATGGTATGTCACTGATATTTCATAAAGACAGAAGCTATGTCACTGATATTTCATAAAATTTTCCAGATTAAACCAATGGGTACATACATGAAGATATATAATGAGAGGTGAATAGAAATATGCACTCATATCTATATGTTAAGAATTAAGGTTGCAGATGGACATTGGGCCTCAACTCAAGTACTCCCTCAACACAAAAACACTTTGTTCTAACAATCTGGCATTCTGTGATGCTCACCTTCCCAACATGATCACTGAGGACAAAATGGAAACAAGCTAAAGCGGGGAAGAAAGATGATGGTGGCCAACTATCAAAAGATATTGTATCTGGGATCTTAAAGAATTGAAGATAAACAAGAGGCCATCCTGCTGAGAAGCAACAAAGCCCACACAGAAGAAGCATACCAGCCTGTATTATCATGAGGTGTTGAAGGTATCAGGTATCAGGCATCTACGACCCAGAACAAAATCATACTCAATGTGAATGGGAGTATTGGAGTGTAGACCATCTGTAGATAATTGACCATCTGTAGATAATTGGACATCTTTTCACAGAAATGTCACAGGAAAGTGATGTCAGTCAGGGTGCATTATAGCACCAACACACAACTTTCCTCTAGTCCTTTGGTGCTTCCTTCCCCCCAATATTATGACCCAATTCTACCTTACACATCGGATTAGACTAGAGCATGCACACTACTACAGATAAGAGTCCACAACACAGGGAACCCAGGATAGATAAATCCCTCAGGGCCAACAATGAGAATTGAGATACCAGGAAGATTAGGGAAGGGTGGGAAAAGAAAGGCTGAATAGATTAGAAGAATCAAACTAGGACCCCCTTGCAGCAGGATGAATAATGGAAAATGGGTGAGGGGAGACAGAGGATGATGTAAGATATGGAAAAAATAATCTGCAATTTATCAAGTGTTCATGAGGAAGGGAGGACGGGGGAGCAAGAGGGAAGAAAGGGGAGCTCAAGTGGGAAGAGAGTGCTTTGAAAAGGATGATGGTGACATATGTGAAAATGTGCTTGATACACTGGATGAATGTATGGATTGTGATAAAAAAAAAAGTAAAAGCCCCCAATAAAAGTATTTTAAAAAATGACTAGTAAGAAAGACATGGAGCTCTACTTTCAAAAGTTGGCCAATGAAAATCTTACTCTTCACAGCCAATGATTAGAAGATTTTGTGCTCTAAGATAAACTCCTGTCTTGGAAGTTTCTTAAAATGCAAAAGAGTCACAGCAATGGTCCCAAATATACCAGTGGGTTTTTTTAAATGGTGCTAGACTGGGTAAAAATTTATCCCACTATCTGTAGAGCATTCATGAGTTATACTCAACTATATGAAAACCTAGAACAGCAACACATGTGCTATCACTTTAACATCCAAAGATTCCTAAATTTCTCCAAATGCCTACTGACCATTACTGAACTACAACAATGCCTCTGTCCTCTCCCTGGCAGACTTCATAATCTCATTACAGTAAAGTGTTGAGCATTATGCTGATAGAAAATGAAAGCATGGAGAAAGAGTTGGCTTGAAGCCCTGAGGTAATAAGTACTTAAGCCAGGACTCAATATTGGCCAGACCTGAAGCTCTGACCCGGAGGCCCACCCCAAAGCTTCATCCAACCTCTTTGCCCAACTCCAACTTCCACCAGCCACTGTACTAACCTGCCAAGTTCACTAAGTCATTGACCAAGAATTTCAGTTTAATTTTCACTCTTAAAAAAAGTTATTTAACCATGCGGGCAGTGATGCCCTAAAAAAAAAAAAAAAAAAAAAAGTTATTTAAAGAAAAACATCATTTTCATATTTGAACCACAGTATTATGATGTGTTTTGCTTGTAAAGGCATCTCAATAAAAATATGACACCTTAATAATTTACTTGATTGAATTGTAGTTGAAAAATTCTTAATACAGGTTATATAAAATATAAATAATTCTTTTTTTTACTGTTGTTTTTAGGGCAAAACAACAAAATTATTGTGTTCTGTCATTAGCTTCTTTCTGTACACTTGACAGTTTTGCAATGGCCCCCTGCAAATAAAAATACACTTCATGCTGACCTTTATCAACTATTAAATATTTTAAAATGTAAACATCCGTGCTCTTAAGAAATGGCTATTCTCTTGTAGCATTTTGACTCAGATATGTATCAACAAATATAATAATAGTAATTTTTCTTCTGTCATTGATGGTCTGTTTGTTTCTAAGTTAATTTGTGCTTGGATTTATTGGCTAGATATTTTAACATAAGAAAGGCATTTTGGAGATAAGGCACTTTAATAAGGCTTTTAAAGGATCAAATTTTAACCATCAACAATCTTTGCAAATATTATTCTCAGGCTGAGTCTATCTTAATTTCAAAGCTGAGACAGAATTTTCACGTTAATGCTTGATTAAAGACCCAAGGGCTGAAACCACTATACCCACAGAGCTAACATTCAGCCATCATTTGATTGCTTTCATTGACATGATTTTATACCAGATTACCTACGTTCACATGAGTTTACTATTTCAGTTCATTTTTGCCCAGGAAGAACAAATAGAAATTCTTATTATTTAATCTAGGAACTTCCTGACCATCTGTTTATCTCAATTAGAGCCCTGACCGATATAGTGGACTGTGCACTGAGCTGCTAGATACAAAGTGTGCAGTTTGCATCCATCAGTGCACAGAGAAAGATAGAACTTCCTACTCTTGTAAAGATCTACAGTCTGGGAAACCCAAAGAGCGAGGACTATTCTGACCTGAGGGTGTGTTATGGATGAGAATTGACTGAATATTTGTGAGTGTGCTTTGGGGACGTGTAAGTTTGAGACTGCTTTCTCTACTCAATACAATGCAATCAATAATTGGTGCTGGTGGCCCTGACTCCGGACAACCTCCTGGGTGTGAGGTGCCCGGGCTTTCATTCCAAAGCACCTCTGAGTAGATTCTAACCGCCAACCCCTGGTGAGCATGTTAACTGTTTAAATCACCCCAGGATAACTTGATCGGGAAGCATTGATAGTTCTTAGAGGCCATCAGGTTGGCTTCGACTCAGAGAAATGCCACATCCAACAGATGAAAACACTGGAGGGTCCTGAGCCATCCTCCCACTTGTTATTCTTGTGCCCAGGGTGGCAGCCGACTGTCCATCCATCTCATTGAGGGACTTTCCTTCTTTCGCTCACCCTCTGTTTTACCAAGCATAATGTCCTTTTTCAGAGATTGGTGTCTCCTTTTAAGAATACAGACCATGCACTGACTGTTTACAATTTAAGCCTCACTCTGACACCAACTTTGAGCTGTATATCTGTCTTTAACTTCTGTATGCTGTCACCTTTCCCAATACTACTCAAGCACCGACGTTTGAAGATTCCCTTTAATGGCCTGCATGTCACATAATTAGTTTATTGTACTTCATAGCAATGAACTTTCAACAGACCCAGGTAACTTATACACAACACCGTAATATATCTTCATTCTATATTCTCATGGTTTTGTAAGTAGGGACACAAATGATACAAGGTTAAGTAATCAAAACCTTGAAAGTATACTGGAAACACTTTCAACATCTCTTGCAAACTTCAACTAATACTAAATGGAAAACAAAAAAACAACAGCCATCAACAAATCTAATCTTTTTCCTACCTCATTTACTTTTTACATCTCAGAAGAATTATGTGAATCCACAGTAGAAATGTTGAAATAATCAATAGGATCAAAGAAGGAAAAAAGGAAAAGAGTGAAGGGAATGAGGGAGGAAAGAATAAGAAACAAACAAAAGATAAATAATCAATTTCTAGTAGCATATATCTTTAAAGTGTAAAAAAAATGACTAACAAGGGCACAAAAAATTGTTTATTATTCTGAGAAAGCTCTGTACCCACAGTATTTCAAAGTAAGCTGGAGCTTTGGGGGAATTGTTTGGTTGTTTGTTTTAACAATTATTGTTTACTGTTCAGTAAATTTAAAACAGTAAATTTAAATTTATTCTTACCAGAATGTTGTTGTATATTTAGTTAATACAATAATTATGTTAATTATGAATTATTGTAATCATTGGTTATTTGTAAAATGCTAAAAGTGACTAAGATTATGTATTTGCTAACAAGGATGTTGTACATGAATTTTCTCTTGATTCTAACCTGACATTCTTCCCTAGAAGAACATACTTCTTCATCTTTCTTTGATTCCTCAACTCATTTTTCTCCCTCTTTTCAAACTTGCTGCACTGTCGAGAATGGACAACAAACACAGCAGCTACTAAGTGCTAAAAGACATTCAGGTAGAGCTCCATCCTCTCATTTGATCTGCTTGTGGTATGTATGTTGCTTTGGCAAGGGAGTTCTCTGTTTCCTGCCTCTGAGATGGCTTACTCATATCCAATTGAATGGTATAATTATCAATCTCCATGCTTGCTTCAGCAGCACATATACTAAAATGATCAATCCCCATGTTAGAGTCCACTACAGCTTATTTCCACCCAACAACAGAGTGGGAGTTTCAAACACAGTTGATAAAAAGCCCCTTCATGAGTGTGAGATCATTAAGGTTTATTGTTGGAACCTGGATGACAAACACAGGTGGGATTAATTGAAAGGCAGTGCTAAATGACGAGGTGAGCCTTGCCTTTCTAGTTTCCTGGTCTCTCTCTAGGCTGGTGGGTGGGACCAGCGTGTAGCTTTTAGCCAGTTCCCTGCTTCAGCTGGCAAGGCTCACTTTCTGTGAGGGATCCCTGAGGAAAAGCCACATGGACCTTGATGCAGCCCTGGATGCTGGAGCAGCCGTGTGGAGACTCCTGGCAGCTCTGAGATGCTGACACACTCACTGATTCAGCTTTCCTCCTGCAGTCGGCAGCATTGAGTGTGTTTTGTGAGATGGAGGAGGACTTTGTAGATTGGTATTGGACATAGGGGCTATTGTTGGACTTATGGGCTTGGACAGCACTGGGTTGGGATGCTGTCTTTCTTTTTTTTTTATAATAATACCTTTTAATGTTTCACATTGTTGCCCCCCAGCCTGGGAAGAGTTATAACAAAAACACTTGGAATTTAGTATGGGTGTCAGTACATTGGGCAGTTACAGAACTACACAGATGTCTTTCTTGTAAAAGCAGAACATTCCATTTGAAGAAAAAAAATCACAACGTGATTAGGCATATGCCAATCACTTGTGCCAATGCCTTCCCGTCATGTTGCTCCCTCCTCAGCATGCTGGGATGGGAAGGGAGGCAGGGCCACAAGGACAAGGTCTATGAGCCTCCCCCAGCATGCGGAGTGTGGGGAGGGAGCATGCTGGTGAAGGCCTGCTGTGGCCAGCAGAGGGGGGGCCAGGCAGCACGCCTCGGCTGAGGTGATGTTTTCTTAATGTACATTAACCCTTTATGAAAAACTCTCATATATATATACGCACACACACACACACATATATATATGTGTGTGTGTTTCTGTGTATTTGTTTCGCTAGTTTACCCAGACTAACACTGCTAGTCATTTTACTTCACTACAGATGTTGAAATTAATTTTTCCTTTTACCTATTCCATTTTAAGGTAACTAATGTAAACTTACACGTGATACTACTACATGTCTATAGAGTGGTACTCAAATGCACATGGTAGAAGCACACTTATCTGTGTGATCCTCGAATTGCAAATGAGAAAGCACAATTTTGAAGGAAATATCAGGGAATGATATTAGATCTTAATTTGTGAACATGCTATTTGCAAAAGGCAATGGATGACAGCCAAAGCCCAAAATCCATTTGCATGGTCCACTCATGTATCAAGACTCCAGTGATTCCAGACTGACCATAGTTGAGGGATGTTTTTAGCTTGCTATCAGACAGAGAGCCATAATGTCTTAGTCTGGGTAAACTAGGGGGAAAATCCACAGAGACTTATATATGTATAAGAAAAAGTTTTATATAAAGGATAAGTGTATATTCAGAAACCATCCCAACCCGGTCCAGTCCAAACCCTTAAGTCCAACTAGCCAATATGTCTGACACAGGTTTACAAAGTCCTCCTCAAATTCACAAAACACATACAATGATGCCAAACCCTGGATGATCACAGGCAAGTGGGTAGAAAGTCTTTGAATCCAGTGGCAGTGTAAGCATCTCAGCATTGGCAGGGGTCTCCACACAACTTCTCCTGCACCCAGGGCTGCATCAGGGTAAGTCCATGTTGCTTCTCCTCAGGGATGTCTCACAGGAGGTCAGCCATGCGAGTTGAGGCAAAAAGGCAATTTTGACAGATGTCTTTTGACCCATTCTAAAGTCATTCCAGTTTTTAATATTGTCTGTTTTCTTTTCCATCTGGATCTTGGCTGACAGCACAGAATACCATAAAGATGTTTAGTTGTGTTTCGCTGACAATGCCAAGACTTTTGGCTCTGAAAATCATAACAAACTAGAGATAGTTGTGAAAAAGAATAAAAAGTCCTGGACACCATACATGCTTATGTTCAAATGCACATGGATCAAGAAGCACTTATGTGAACAGATCAAGGGACTACTGTGTGGGTTAAAGTTAGAAATTGTGTGCATCAGGATTGTATCCTCTCACCATATGCTGAACCAATACTCCAAGAGAATGGATGACATAAGGAAGAATGTGCTATCAGGATAGGAGGGAAGCTTACTAAGGACCTGTGATAAGCAGATGACGCACTTGCTGAAATTTTGGAGGGTTTGAGCCACTTGCTGATGAAGCTCAAGGATTGCAGCCTTTAGGATTAAAACTCAATAAAAAGACCAAAATCCTCGCAACTGAACCAATGATAATGGAGAAAAGGTTGAAGTTGTCCAGGATTTCATCTTGCTTGATCTCATAACCAATGCTTATAAAAGGAGCAGTTGAGATCAAATGACATATTGTATTGGGTCAATGTGTTGTACCACACCTCTTTAAAGTGTTTAAGAACAATGATGTTATTTGGTGGAGTACATGTACATGACTTACGCGATGATTTTTTCCCTTTTTTGTATATGCATGTGAAAACTGGAGCTTCAGTAAGGAAGACAGAAGAAAAATCAACGCAGTTGAACTATGGTCTTACAAAGAATATGGAAAGTCCTGTGGACTGCCCAAAGCACAAACAGATGTGGATGTTTTGGAAGAAGTATGGCCAAGAGGAGTGTTCCTGAAAGACAGGGATCAAGAGACTTCATCTTATGTAGTTGGGGCTTGATATGAGAAGACACCATCTTTGGACAGGACATTATGTGTGGTAAAGTGGAGTGACAGCAAAAGAACAGGAAGGCCTAGACAAGGCCTAGACAAAAAGGCTGAACCCCGGTGGCGTAAGTGGTTGAGTGCAGGACTGTGGCCCACGCGGGCTTGGCGGTTCAATTCCAGCGGCGGCTCTCAGGAGCAGCGCTAGGTAGCTCCCACGACCACCAGAGGCAGTGATGCCCACAAAACAAAACAAGTGACTGAAACAAGGAGCTCCAACATAAGACCACCTGTTAGGATGGCACAGGACCCGGGGATGTTTCATTCCGTTGTACATATGGTTGCTGCCAGTGGAAACGGACGCAGCACCGACTAACAGTGGTATTTGTTGATGGGGTATGACTCAAAATGAGAAGAAACAGATTCAAACATTCATTACCCAACTGAACCTAAAATGTACAATGAAGGAATCTAGGAAATTTTTAAATCATCAAAAATAAAATGCCGCGTGTGTGTCTTAGGCACCCTAGCGTCGCTTCTGACCTGTGGCACGCAGCCTTTGCACAGCAGAATGGCACCCAGCCTCGCCCTGTGCCACCCTCACAATGGTTCCTCTGCATGAGGCCCCTGGGGCAGCCACACTGCCAACTCATCTCCTTGAACGTTTTCTCACCAACCCCCAACTTTACCAAACAAGACGTCCTTCTCCAGGGACTGGTCTTTGCTGACAATATATCCAAAGTATGTAAGACATTGTGTCACCATCGTCGCCTCTCGGGGGCGCTCTGTGCTTGCTCCAAGACACAGCGGCTTATCCTTTTTGCAGTCCAGGATGCAGTCACTACTTTCCTGCAACGCTACAATTCAAATACACCAAAACAAAACAAAAAGACTGAACCCTGGTGGTGTAAGTGGTTGAGTGCGGGACAGCGGCTTGGTGGTTCAAATCCAGTGGCGGCTCTCAGGAGCAGCGCTAGATAGCTCCCACGATCACCAGAGGCAGTGATGCCAAAACAAAAATGTACCAATTCTGTATTCTTGATTTAATGCCCAACTTTTAAGGGCATATGAGGTCATGGAAAATATCACGGCTTGGGTCAGGTGCCCCTTGGTCCTTGCTTTTCGATGCTTTTTGGAATTCTTTGCAGCAGATTTACCTAACACATCTCATTTTGGATTGCGGAACTGCTGCTTCCGTGAACATTCATTGTGTGTCCAAGTAAGACACTATCCTTGACAACCTCAATATTTTCTTCATTTATCATAGTGTTGTCTACTTGTCAAGTTGTATGATTTAGGGTTGATTCATAATCTTGACATTGAGTTGTGACCCATACTGAAAATTGCACTTCTTGATCTTCATCGGCAAGTGCTTCAGGTCCCCACTTTCCGCAAGCAAGATTGTAATTTTTGCATAGCCATCTTGATGCCACATTCTTATTATAAGTCAGTTTCACTGATGATTTGCTCGACATACAAATTGAATAAATATGGTGAGAAGATATAATCCTGACACATACTTCTCCTGATTTTAAACCATGCAATACTCCTTTGTTTCAATCACACAATGCCTCTTGAACCGTGTACGCTGTCCACATGAGTACAATTAAAAGCAATCTATGAGATGTAAAATGGAATGTGTATATTCAGTACCCTAAATGTTAGTTGGAAAAGATCAGGGACTTACTCTGAAATAAACCATAAAAGTATCACGTGCAAGCTCAGGTTAAAGACGAAAATATTAAAGCATGTTTATGATAGCCAACTTACAATGTTAAGTATATCTCACTTGATTTTAGAAAACAACTGAAGACTAGATTTGAGATATTGAACAATGACAGAAAATCAAATTTGTGGGAGGACATCAATAGCATCACACATGAAGAAAGCACAAGACCATTAAAAACTCAGTAAAAAAAGAGAAGACCAAAATGAATGTAATCAAGATCTCTGAAAATTACTCTTGAACTCAAGTAGTTAAAGCAGAAATAATGAAATTGAAAAGCTGAATATAACAACATGAAAATGGAGAAAGATCTTGTATTGCTTTGTCTCGTTGCATGTGGGGTTGATATGAGTTAGAGTTGAACAACATGCTTTATTACGTTCATGAGTTTAGTTGAAGTATGTAAATGCACACATTGAAACACCATCTATTTAAGCAGTATATATTTGTGGGTATAATCTCATGCCCATTCTCATTCTGTTAACGTTTCTAGTTTATGTATCCACTCACAGATAATTGTTATCACTGTTATTATAGGATTGTATATGTAATAGTGTTTCTCTCTGCTGACTTTAAGAAATGTGGGTCTCTCACTTTCTTCCATTGTCTGGATCATTTGGGGATGACCTCCCCCTTACTGTATATAGCCTTCCCCTCCACCAAAGTTAATATATGTCTACCTTTGAGCTAGTGATTTGCTCTCTCTTTCCTTGTGAGATAGTTAGATGTTGGTCAACTTGCCTGAGCCAGCATTCTCAATGATTTGGCAGTGAAGACCTGGTAATCCCCTATGATTTTACCTAACACAATGTGATCAACTCGATAATTGGAGCCACCATGAGCAGCCCATCAGCTGTAAGAAGTGGAGTACCACTTCCTGATCTTTCTCTCTCAGCACTGCTAGTGGTTTTGAATTGCCCACCATGTGAATTACAGCTCAACCCGTAACCTCTACACAACAGGACTCCGAGTACAACTTCCTAACTCAAGTCTCAACCCTGATGAAATTGAAAGGAAGTTTTCTCGGGGCTGTGGCCTAATTCCTATAACAATGGAAGCTGTGCAGAAGCTACTTGCTTTTTGACCTCTGGTTCTTTGGAATTGAATTAATGGCCTGCCTGTTGCCTGCTTATCCCAGGAGTCATCAGCCACCTGCCATCTAACTTGCTGACCCTGGATTTATTCATTTTTGAACAGTTTTATGGACATAGAATTTATATATCATGTAATGTAATAGTTCAATCACATCTGACCTGTAATTTATTGACCTATCCAGTTACAAGCTTGACTTGCTAACCTAGGGAGGGTACATCCACTTTTCCCACCTTTGATATCCCTGCCAATCTGGCTTCATTATCCCCCAAATCTTTGCAAGTAAGAATATCCAGCTTGCTTCAGTCTCTTCACACACTTGCCAGCATTTGTTATTTCATGCCTCTTAGAACATTGGTATTAACGCAGCGGTGAGATGATATCTCACTGGTGTTTTGATTTGCATCACTATAATGGCTAATTATTATGAACATGTCTTCATGGGCTGAAAGTGTTCTTTGGAAAACTGTTCATGTTCTCTGCCCATTTTTAATTTGATGCTTTGAAATTTTCTGTAAATTTTATAAATTAATCCCTTGTCTGATACGCTATTGTCAAAATAATTTTCCATTTTTGAGGTTCTTATTCTATTTTGTTAGTGAAATATTTTGACACTCGTAAGTATTTAAATATTAGGACGTCTCAGACATTTAGTTTTCTTCTGCTGTCTGTACATTTTAATTTGTTTGATAGTGTATTTATGTCACACACAAAGGGGCTTCAAAAAGCTCATGAAAAAAATTCACTATCTTTTACCTTCATTTCCCCATGAACTTTTTGAAACCCTCTCATGTTTAGAGTGTGATGAGGTGGTTCAAAAGAGAGAATGAGGAAAATGGAATTGAAAACTTAAAGAACACTTTCCTGAACTTTCTGAAGTCCTGTATCAAGTTTGTTCCAATTTTGTTTATGATCTTTATCATTTTAGGTTTTGCATTTATATATTTGGTCCATCTAGAGTTGGATTGTTTTTATTTTTGTATATGATGAATATATACATTGACTGTATATTCCATACATAATGAGATATAGGTCCTCTTTCATTTTTATGCTAAAATACTTACAGTTTTGCCAGCGGCATTTGTTAACAGGAATATCTGTTCCCCATCTAATGAGTTTCAGTACGTTCTCAAAGATCAGCTGTCTATTGGTGGGTGGTCTTATTTCTAAATTCTCAATCCCCTTCCAGGTGTCTTTGTAAAAGTAATAGGCTAGTTTTACTCCTATGACTGCATAGTGCAGTAAGGTTCTCAACCTTCCTAATACTGTGACTTTTTAATACAGTTCTTCATGTTGTAGTGACCCCTAACTAATTTTGCTACTGTATGAATCATAATGTAAATGTCTGCTATGCAGGATGTATTTTCATTGTTACAAATTGTTACATAACTAAAGCATAGTGATCCATCACAAAGGTAATATGTAATTATATATTTTGAAATATCTATTTCTCATTACAAATAAATGACACTTTGTCTTGTAGCATGGGTAACAGTCTTTACTCATATGTGGATGTATCTGCAGATCCCACCTGGAGAAAGAGAGAATAGTGGTGTCTCAGTTCCTAAGAACATCAGAAAGATGTGTTTTCTGATGGTCTTAGACAACCCCTGTGAAAGGGTCATTCGACTCCCTCAAAGGGGTCGCAACCCACAGATTGAGAACCACAGATATAGTGTTTTAAAATTTGGAACTAGGAGGCCCCTACTTTGTTCTTTCTTAACGTTTTGCTTATCCACAGTCTCATTTCCATATAAAGTTGTTGATTAGGTTTTCACTTCTTGACTCTTAAAATCAGAATCAGAATTATATTTTATCTGTATGTTGCTTTGGGTAATACTGACATTTTCATAATGTTCAGTCTTCCTATCCATGACCGTGATATGTTTGTCCATGTAAGTAGATCTCTTCTGTAAGTTCTTTGTATCAAGCATTTGTTTCTATTATTATTTATATTTCTAAGTATTTTCATCATTTGTTTGGTTTTTATAAATAGTATTGTTATCCTGATTTTCATATCAGAGTTCTCTTTCTTCGTATAAAAACCAATTGATTTTTCTATGTCTATTTTGTAACCTGCCACTTTAATGAATCTTTCAATTAGTTTCAGTAATTTTTTTATTGAGTCTTTGGAACCTTCTATGTACAGAGGTCATTTAACTTTTTTTTAATTTGGCTTTCTTTTAATTCCCTCTCTTGCCTTTCTCTAAAGCTAGGATTTACAATATTAATCGTCGTGATCCTGAAGGGTGTCCTTGTCTGGTTCACATGCACAAGAGGAAAGTTTTAAGACTGCTTATTGAAGCTAATGTTGTCTATTGGCTTTGCTTACTAGGATAAGTAAAACATTATGGCTACAAAACCATAGGACCCTTTATTAAACAAAAAAATCACAATGTATATAATGTCTATTAATGTTCTCTCTTTTATAGTTTTGGTTCTAATGTGCATTGCAATTGCTATACAAAATTCACAGACAAAATTCATGATTAAAAGGTATACAAACAACTTAACAGTCATCGTGTCAGTGAGAAGATGCTCGGGGTGTCTGTTTACCAGGACATAGTACAAAGTTTCAGTTCTGCTAATAGATGATCAACCAAAGCATAGCAAACTCGCTGCCTTAGAGTGGACGCTGACTCACAGCAGCACCCCTGGGCTTGAGACTATAACTGATCATGGGGCTAGAAAACCCAGTCTCTCTCCCTCTGAACTGCTGGGGGGGTTCAATGGGCAACCATAGCCAGGTGGATCTCAACCCAAGATGTGACCTCCACACCACCAGGGCTCCTTACATAACCAGCCCAGCAGATCCTCTCATAAAGCAGTTTTCGTTGTAACTTTTTTAAGGCACCCTGTGATTGTTACATAATTTCATGTCAGCTTGATGATATATAAAAAGGTAGGGGTGGAGTCTAATATGTCAGTCCTGTCTCAACCTGATGGTACCTCCTTGTGGGTGCTGTTTTCTCATAATGAGGACTCCAGAGGAACCTTCCCCTTCCCTCTCTGCCTTCATCTCCCTTCTGGTGGACACTGGTGGCTGCCAGAGCCCTGGAGATGCATCCACTGCCTTTGGATCCACACAGTATTGCACACACCAGCCTGCGATCTCCCTGCATTCTGCATCATTGCATGTAGCTGTTTGAGTCTGAAGAGGGATTTATGGACTAGTACTGGACTTAAGGCCTTGAGTTGAACTGTGCTGGGATGTTTTCTTGATGTACAATTTTTTCTTGATATAAAGTTCTTTCTTACACAAAATCACTGAATTTGTTTCCTTAATTAAGTGGCCTTACAAACACCCTAATGCAGTTAAAGCAAATGTATTATTGGAAGAACATGTCTGTGACTACCCACTAACAGAGGAGACATATGTAGATATGTTGTGTTTGGAATGAATGTAGGTATGAATGAGCTAGAACCTCAGTAACAATACTTAACATTTTAGAATTTACCCTTGTATGTGCCTGTAATTATATTCAGGAATTTCCCTTCTGTTCCTATTATGCTTAATGTTTTAATCAGACATAGTTGTTGGATTTTCTTGAAATGCCTATTTTTAGCAATTGATAATATCATGTCCTTCTTTTCCTTTGTTTTATTTATGTAGCAGATGACATATTTTTATAATGTTAAACCACCATTACATGCCCGTTATGAAAACCACTTGATCATGATTTATTGGTTTGTTTTTTGCTTGGTTTTGTTTTTGTGTGTTGCAGACTTTTATGGGCTAGAATTTTAGGATCTTATTGAAAATTTGTTTTATTTCATGAGGGATTTGAATCTAAATTTTTATTCTTTTAATGGTGTTTTTTTTTGGGGGGGGGCATCACTGCCCTCTGGTGGTTGTGGGAGCTACCCAACGCTGCTCCTGAGAGCCGCCGCTGCATTTGAACTGCCAAGCCTGCGGGCCGCAGCCCTGCACTCAACCACTTACGCCACCAAGGCTCAGCCCTTTATGGTGTTTTATATGACTTTTGTATCAGGTTGTGCTTGCTTCATAGAATATATTTCTGAGTATTCTTTTTCTCTGTTGTGGAATACTTTGACTAGCCTAGCTATCACCAGGGAATCCATCTGAGCTGGGACCATTTTTTAATTGGAGGAATTTTTGTTCTGTTTTGTTTGTTTGTTTGTTTGGTGTGTGTGTGTGTGTGTGTGTGTGTGTGTGTGCGTGCGTCTTGTTCCATTCATTTTTTTAGTGGGTCTGTTTGGACATTCTGCTTCAAATTGTGTTTGGGAAGTTCGTATTTCTGGAAATGTGTTCATTTCTTATAAATGGCAGAGCATGGATTTGAAGTCTGTACTCTCAGGTCTGGCGTAGACAGGAGTTCACCCTGTCTCCCACATAACAAAGAGACTTAGTTGCTCTCATCTGCCATCTGTTAGATTTCCTGTTGGATTGATGACCGCCTTTAAGTCACTAACTTAATACTTACATTAGTGTTAATCAGGCACCTTCTAAGTGTAGAAAAAATAGAAGGGAATAGTAGGTGAAAAAAATGATTAAACAGAAGCTATTTCACTGGCTACTTTACTAGCAGAAAAGAAAAGTTGGGACTAAGACATGCCCCTTAATCATAATGCTGTGTCAAATGAAAGGATGAAAACTGAGTTAGAAGAAAGCCAAATATTTAACAACTTCATCCTGAGAGCTAGGTATAGTCTTAGTAGATAGTGATCACTTTAAATAACAGAATGGATGCATGAATGTCAGTCGAATAAATGAAAAATAAAATACTTTGTTATATCTTTTTTCCTGAATGAAAAACAGATATAGTAATATAGAACTCATTTTTCTCAAAGTTCTTGGATGATAATAGATGGGAAAACACACTAAAATCTGAGAGTGAAGTTATGGAGTTTACATATAGTGTGGTTTAGTATATAACATTTTACATTATATCCTGCTTTCTCATATATATATACATATATATATAGTCTCACTATAAATCCTCAGTACAGTTT
>PVJH01015903.1:0-52009 GCA_004026705.1 Nesogale talazaci
GCATTGAATGCCTAGTCTTTCTCCTACAGAGGAGCTGGTTCAGCATTTTTCTAATCCTGATGGCACATTCTTTTTCATATACTCCAACTTTTGGGATTCTTTGTTTGGCATTCATATTGAATATGAATCATGAAATACGACAATGCTGGTGGAAACCATTCAGGATTTGAGACCACGCAGGACCTTTGATTCGTTTGGAACTGCTGTCACATGTCTAGTGCAAGTTTGCAGTAGACACATTGATGTATTCTGGAATTCTTAGTTTTCACTTGCTGTTTATAATTTCGTACCACTAACATAGTTTTGCATGGTCTATAAAGCACACTTAAACATCGTCAGTTATTTTCTTCATGCATCCAAGATCCATCTACCATCAGCAATGATTTCTCTCATCTATTTTCTCTTCTGAATCTGGCTTAAATTTCTGGAAATTGCTCTTCACTTACTGCTGTCTCTGTTTTTGTATGATTTGCAGCAAAATTTCCATGATACCAAAATTAAATGTGATATTAATGATATTATTCAATAGTTTCCATAATCTAATGGTTCACCTTTCCTTGAAATGAGCATGAATTCTAATCTCTTCCAACCACTATCTTCCACATTTCTTGGCATAGACAATTAAGCAGCTCTGCCACTATCTATTTGTTGGAACATTTTAATGGATAGTTTCTCAATTTATGGAACCTAGCATTTCAACAATGTCTTCAGTGCTGCTAGGCCATAGCTTTCATTACCATTGGTTCTTGATTATACAGTACCTACTGAGATGCTTGAACATTGACTATTTTTGATAGAGTGACTATTTTTTCAATATTATTATTTTTTAAAGGTTATTGTGATTTAAGTGGAAGCTGACAGAGCACATTGATTTTTCATTCAACAAGTCATTGCTCATTTTATATTGTGGCATTGGCTTCAGTTCTCACATAAGAATAGTACAGCTTTAACTTTCTCCCTGCATTTACAATTTCAGCATTTCCTCCTCTTTCTTCCTGCCTTTTTAAAAATCTGCTTGCCTTTTAACCTTTATCCCAGAGCATACTAACCTTTGAGTCTCATATGACTATCTGCTATAAGAAATACATTCTTCCCCCTGAGCAAGTGGGCAAAAGACCTGACGAGAACTTTCAGTAGACAGGGGACCCAAGTGCTCAATAAACATATAGGAAAAGGCTTCCAATCACTAGCAACAGAGTAATGCAAATTAAAACGAACATGAGATACCAGCTAATACCTTGAGGACAGCCCAAATCAGAACATCAGAGAGCAACAAATGATGGAGAAGATATGTCAAGAGAGGAAGTCTCCTCCACTGCTCGTGGTCATGGAGATATGTACAGCCACTGTGGAGAGTCATCTGGAGGTTTTTAAAGCAAATGGAAATTGAGTTGCCTTATGACCAGCAATGCCTCTACTGGCATGTACTCAGAAGAGATAAGAAGCAGGCAACAAACAGTTGTCCACATTCCAATGTTTATTGCAGCACAATTCACAATTGGCAATAATTGGAAACCACCTAATTTTCCATTGATAGATGAGTGGATTAGAAAATCTGGTACATACCCATAGTGGAGTACTATGCATCCTTAACAAGACTGATGGTCGCATGAAGCACATTGTCTCATGGAAAGAGTTGGAGGAAATCATGCTAAGTGAAGTTAGCCAATCACAAAAGGACAAGTATGACATGAGTCCACTGAGATAAGTATAATCAGCACAGTAGGTATATAAGAAAAGCCACTAATCACGGGCTGAGGTACAGGCAATCCGACTGGGGAAAAACCAAACCCAAGGATGTATATGTCATTCCAACAAAAAAGGGGGGAAGGTGGGGGCAGAGGGGAGAAAAAAACATGGGGGGTGGCGACAATACCATTGTGACAGCAGAGTACTAATCCACCGGCGGGGGGGTATTATTTATGTCCCCACAGAAATAGGAGTGTGAGTGCACACCCCACCACAATGCGTCAAACCTGAAGGCAATGTTATCACACGGTGCAACTCATGAGCAGAGAAGTCTACAGAACTGGCCCCAGTCAGAGCCAGACTGACCCTGCTCTAGAAGTATGTGTTACAGAGGACAACACTAAACCTTCAGTTTTGGGAGAGGGGCAGATCTGCCCTGCCCACGTGGAAGCAAACCAAGAAGAAAAAAGAGAGAGTGGGGGGACGAGACCCTCATACTGACACACCAAGCCCTGAAGATGATGTCCCTGCACAGAGCTGCTAAGGCACAGAGAGGACTGCAGAGCCAATAATAGCTGGAGACACGATGTCCACTTGTTGGTGCATACTACAACATAGGACAATATTGGGGACACACGGCAAGGAGTGAGTGTGGTCTGACCTCCGCACAGTGGGGCTAACTAAAAAGGGAATATAAGAGATCAGCAATGAGAGCAAAGCCAAGACGCAAAGACCCCCAGGATCCCTGAAAGTAGAATTCAGCCGAGAAAGGGCAGTTCCCAGAAACCTGTAGGACAGGTGGGGAAATAATCATAAAGGTCAGGGACAGACCTGGAATTACATGTTTTTCCCCTATTTTTATTCTATCTTTTGTTTTATCTACTTTGTTCTTGTTTTGTCTACTTATCTATGATAGGCATGGGAAATAAGACTGAGGGGAGCAATGGTTCCAGGGGGACTTGGAGGGAAGAGGTGGTAGGAGAAGGGAGTGGAAAGCAAGCAATGTCACAGACAGGGGAACAAGGAGGAAATTGAACGCAACACTGAGGAGGAGGTAGAGGGCCTGGTGGTGTTGGAACAACAGCAATCTAGCTGAGAGGAATAAGAGGCAGATGAAGGGTGAGTATGATGGTGGGACAGGAGGAAGGTAAAAGGAAACAGAGGAAAGACCTAGGAAGCAAACTATGGATACAGGTATAAACATAGGGGTGCACATATGTAAATATATTAATTCATAAAAATAGAGGTATTGGTCTATTGCCTATATTTCTAAGGCACTCCATTGAGGAAGTAGATGAACTTTGGGTCTGTACTCAAACCCTCCCTCCTTGCAAGAACACTTTGTTCTAACAACCTGGCATTCTGTGATGCTCAAGATCTCTGAAGACAAAGTGGGTGCACAAACAAATGTGGTGAAGACAGTCTATGGTGTCTTGCTATCAAAAGAGATAGCATCTGAGATCTTAAAACCTTGAAATTAAACAAGCAGCCAGCTAGCAAAGAAGCAATAAGCCCAGTTGAATAAACATTTGAGCCTTTGTGATCATGAGGATCAGGAAACAGGATCAGAAGAACCAAAACAAAAAATATATATTGTTGAGAATAAAGGAGGTTGGAACACTAAGCAATTAGACATCCTTTGAAAGAGGGGTCACAAGAAAGGGATGAGCCAATTAGATGCAGTATTGTACCATGAAACACTTAATATTCCTCTGATTCTTTTCACATACCCTTTTCGCTCATTTTCATGACCCTAGTTATAACTTTCAGTTCTGGCCAGATCAGAGCACATGCACTGGTGTGGGCAAGAGCTCATAACACATATAAGCCAGCAGATAAACCCCTCAGGAATAGAAATGGGAGTAATGATACCAGGAAAATAGAGGAAACATGGGGGGAGAAAGGGATGATCACAATGATCAATACATATCCACCCAGGGGGCCGAATAACATAAATGTTGGTGAAAGGAGAAAGTGTTAAGTGTAAGATATGAAAATAATAATTTATGATTTATTAAGGTTTCATGAGTGTGCAAGCGTGGTGCAAGGAGGGAAAAAAGAGGAGCTGACACCAAACACTCTAAAAGTAAATGTTTGGAAAATGATGATGACAATATATGTACACATATGCTTGATACAATCAATGTATATGCAATGTTATAAGAGCTGTAAGAGCCCCCAATAAAATGATTTAAATAAATAAGTGGAAAAAAAGAAAGAAAATGATGATGTCAATATATGTACCGGATATGTTTGATACAATCGATGTATGTATTGTTGTAAGACCTCTAAGAGCCCCCAATAAAATGATCTTAGAGAAAAAGAAGATAACATCTACAATATTGTTTTCTTTTCTGCATAACTTCCACATTTATTAGTTCAAATCACCATCATGACGATATCAGTCACTTATTTGAGGATCCATGTTTTAAAATCATTTAATTCAGGATATACTCAGCTTAATGTGAGCTATAACTATGTAGCATTACCAGCCACCACCCAAGTTCAGTCATAAAAAAGAATATCCTATGAAAGAATAAAGAAAATAGAACTATATATATATATTCTTTAATGTACGAAAGGATAATATAAAATATCCTGCGACTGTTTAGAAATATGATGATGATGATGATGATAGATAATAGATAGATGCCTTCCTTCATGGTATAATTGGTATTGGAGCCCTTAAGATTGCCCCTAGCCTTTCATTTATGATCTTTGTAGTTCAACTGTGTAATCCTTCATGAGATAATTTTTGTCTTTAATCCATTTGAGTTCATTATTGTATATATAATGAAGTAATGATCCTGTTTTATTCTTCTGCAAATGGAAATCCAAGTTTGCCAGTGCCATCCACTGCCGAGATTATCTCTTTCCCATTTCATATGTTTATGTCCTTAGTAAAAAAATCAGTTGTCTGTAGGTGGACACAATTATTTCTTGCTTCTCTCTTCTGTCCCATTGTCCCATGCACCTATAATTGTACCTGGCTGTTTTGATCATCGTGGCTGTGTTTTAGCTTTTGAGATCAGGAAGTGAGAAACGAGCAACTTTGTTCTTCTTTAGCAACATTTTGCTCACCTGGATCTCTTGTCTTTTCATATAAAGCTGGTCGTTAGCTTTTCCTCTTTCCTGAAGAATGATGCTGAGTTCTTTATCTGAATTTCAATATAGTTACACATAGCTTTGAGTAGTATTGACTTTTTCACAATATTAAACCTTTCTATTCATGAATGTGTAAGACTTTTTCTTTTATATGGGTTCTCTTGGTTTCTTATACTGGTGTCTTGTAGTTTTGTTTTTTAAATAAACCTTATGTTTCTCTGTTTAGGTGTGTTCCTATGTATTTCAGTTTTGATGTGGCAATTATAAATGTTATTGTTTTCTTGATTTTCTTTTCATAGCTCTCTTCCTTTTATATAAAGAAATTCAATTGATTTTTGTACATTGATTTTTGTACCTTGTCATCTTGCCAAATCTTTAAAATATTTTCAACAATTTTCTTGTCTATGAGGTTTTCTATGTCTCAAATCATATCAGCTTTCAGTAGATAATTTTATTTCTTCTTTGCCAATGTGGATTCCTTTTGTCTAATAGCTCTGGATATACTTCCAAAAAAATTTTGAAATAAGTGTTATAATGATAAAAGGCAGCTTGTCTGGTTCTCATTCACAAAGAGAATGCTTTTAGTTCCTTTTTCTTGAGTCTGATGTTGGTTTTGTGTATACAGTCTTTATTATGTTGAAGAATCTCTATTCTCTTCCTACCTTTCTGTGCTGAATTCAATTTGTGAATTATCATTTAATTTTTGTGTGGACTTTCTTTTTCTAATATTACTAAATCATTTTACTGGGGTCTTATACAACTTCTATCGCAGTCTGCACATGCATCCATTGTGTCAAGTACTTTTGTACATTTGCTTCCCTCATCATTCTCAAAACTCTTGCTTTCTACTTCAGCCCCTGGTATGTGCTCCATATTTTCTCCCTCCCTCCATGATCCCCCCACCTTATGAAACCTTGATAATTTATAAATTATTATTATTTTGTCATTACATCATCCAATGTCTCTATTGTCCCACTTCTCCGCTATCTGTCCCCCCAGGGAGGAGGCTATATGTAGAGCCTTGCAATCTCTTCTCCCTTTCTACCCCACCTTCCCTTCACCCTCCCATTATAGCCCTTGTCACCACTGGCTCTGAGGAGTTCTTCTGTCTTGGATTCCCTGTGTTTCCAGTTCCTATCTGTACCAGTGTGTGTCCTCCAATCCAGTCAGATTTGAAAGGAAGAATTGGGATCATGATAGTGGGGGGGGGGGGGAGAAGAAGCATTTAAGAACTAGAGGAACACTGTCTTTTATCATTGCTACACTGCATCCTGACTGCCTTGTCCCCTCCCTGAGAGCCGTTTGTGAGGAAATGTCCAGTTGCCTACAGATGGGCTTTGGGTCCTCACCCTGCACGCCCCTTCATTCATAATGATATGGTTGTTTTGTTCTTTGATGCCTGATAGCTAATCTGCCCCCAATACCCTGTGATCACCCAGGCTGCTGCACTTCTTCCGTGTGGGCTTTGTTGCTTCTCAACTAGATGGCTACTAATTTATCTTCAAGCCTTTAAGGTCCCAGACTCTATATCCCTCGATAACTGGTCATCATTAGCTTTCTTCACCACATTTGCTTATGCATCCACTTGGTCTTCAATGTTCATGTTGAGAAGGTGAGCATCTCAGACTACTGAATTATTAGAACAAAGTGTTCTTGTCTTGGGGGAGTACTTCAGTAGGGGCCTACTGTCCATATGTTTCCTAATATTAAACCCATAAATGTATGTACATAGATATATTTCCTCTTCTTATATAAATTTATTTACTTATGCATATGCCTATGGTTAGACCTCTATAAATGCCCTTTGCCTCCTAGTTCTTTCCCCTATTTCTTTTTACTTTCCTCTTGTCCCACCATCATGTTCACCCTTCATTTGGGTTTCAGGAATTCCTCTTAGTCACACTATCTTCGACCCAGCCTTATCAAACCACCTATACCCTCCTTGCCAGCGATTTTCAGTCACTTGTTGTTCCCTCGTCCCTGGGTTTGTTAACACCTACTCCGTTTCCCCTGTCTTCCTCTCTCCCATGTCCCCCCAGAACTGTCATCCATTGTTCTCTTTTCTGGCTTTATCATTTTAAAAACATTTTTAATTTGCTATTATTTTACTGTTTACTATATTTTGGTGATTTTCTTTTTTCTTTTTATAAGGTGTTTCCATTTTCTTTGAGGTTACCTTGTTAATGATTATTTTTGTCCCAGTTTTAGTGCAGTCTGTTTTGTCTTATGAATGATTTACTTATGTTCAATAAGATTATTTCATACCAACTCTATTTCTTTATAATTTATCTTCATTAAGGGCTCACAACTCTGACCACCTATTTTCAGCCTTGGAAGTCTGTTTTACTTTGAGAAATGCTTTAAGTTGTGGCTAGGCTGGGTTGACTCGGAAAAAAAATTCAGTGACATTCATACACGTATAAGAAAGAACTTTAAAACAAGAAGCCTTATATATAAGGAAAGCATCCCAGCACGGTCCAACTAAAGTCCCTAAGTTCAATACTAGTCCACAATACTCAGGGTCACTAGTCAGTCACAAGCAATGATGCAGAATGCAGGAAGATTCAAAATGCAGTAGATTCAAAATCTTGTGGATCCATGTGGTGGACTCATCTCCGTGGCTCTGACCAGCATCAAGGGTCAGTCAGATAGAGAGGACGTGGTCCCCAGGGACCTCCTTATGAGAAGGACAAGCCCGCAAGAAGGCAACATCAGGATGTGACCTGATTAACAGGGTAGGCTCCACCCCTACACTTTTATATATTAAGTTGGCATGAAATCATGTAACTACCACATGTGGGTTGAGTTCTGGGTGTTGTCTTGTTTTCTTATTCCAGGTTGATATTGACATTGCTATTATATGTCCAAAGAACTCTACTTAGTATTTTTGTAAGATTCATTTTGCTTTTCTAATTTCCTTTAATTGCTTACATCTTGCAATCCCCTATTTCTTCATCATATAAGAGGAATACATTTGCTTCCTAGAAGATTCTGGGTAGGCATTCATTTTCTTTCAGAATTTTATGTGTGTCATTCCATCGCCTGCATGATCTCTGCTGACACGTCTGAGCTCATTATTATTAGTTTCCCTTTGTAAGTCACTTTTATATTTCCTAAATCATTTTTGGGATTCTCTTCTTGTCCTTAATTTTAGAAAATTTGCCTATGCTGTGTTGTAGTGATTTTATTTGGAGCTTTTTCCTGTTTGGGATCTTTCAGCAACTTGAATGTTTAGATTCTACTTTAAAAAAAAAAAGATATTAGGGAAGTTTTCTTTAAAGTATTCCTGAATCATTTCCTCTGTGGTTTTCATTTTTTCTCTGCATTCGGAAACCATGTTATTCTTCTTGATGTCGCTTTTCATAATTCTGCAATATCTTTGGATTGTTTTTAGTCTTTTTATTGACTGTTCTCATAGATTTGAATTGAGAGATTTACCTTCATATTTACTAATTCAGTCATTCATTGTTTTCCTTGTATTGCTTTGCTTTTTAAAAAGTACTGCCTACTTCTAATATCTTAATAGTAACCTTCTGGGTTTCATTTTTCTATTATTTATTATTATTTTAAAATTTTATTTAATTTTTAATTTTTTATGGATTCTAATTTTCATTTATTTTGTCATATCACTCTTGCAGGGCTTTAAAATTATTTTTCCAATGTTTTTTTCTAGTGCGCTCTCAATCCTTTTCTTTCTGGTGGAAAGTAACTGAGTTGTTCTGAATTCCTTTGATGGTGACTCCAACGTTTTTTATTACTCAGGAGGGTTCCTTGATTCTGTGTATTGATCATTTCTTTGTGCCATCTTACTTACTTCTTCATGTGAACAGAAATTGTCTGTTGTGTCAGAGAATTGTGTTGTTTTTATTTTTGTTTATATCTGTTGTTGATGGGGTAATGGAAAGGGCAGCAGCCCTTGCCCACTAATTGTGGCACTTGAAGTAACAAGTGTAGCTGAGCTGTGTGAGGATAGTTAACTCTGACAGATAGACTAATAAGAGAATAATAACAACACAAAGCAAAAACAAAGACACATACAAATAAAAATATAAAGCAAACCACCCACTACCGCCACACACACAAATTACCAAGCCAGAACCAACTTCTGCTTTCTTTTTCAGTCACCAGTGTGTGCTTGTCCAGGGACACCCAGAATGCGCTCAGTAGTACATACAATCCATCTTGTCCTCCAGCTGTGAAACTATTTTAGCCCCAGGATACTGCCCAGAGCTGGAGCCTTCACCAACGCTGAATGCCGGAGAAGGGGCCTAGTGATAGATGACAGCCTTTGTCACTGCCTTCCTGAGGGTGAATAGATGGGCATTTATGTCTCTTTGGGTCATCAGGGTATCACAGGTTATGACCCAACACTTGCATTTGTTAGTCTCCTTTGTTATACAGCAATTTCATAAGGTATGTCTCTTTCAGAATGTCCTTGTTTCTCTGTCAGTATGGAGGACAAGATGTAACTATCCTTTTTGGGTGGACTAGATGGGATCCCACGTCCTTCTCCATGCCTGTGTGGGGACTGAGGGGAGGTACACCTCTTGTCTTTGATGGGTGTTTTGGATGCTGCTCTGTGTTACAAGAGACTTTTCTTAGCTCATGGGTGATCAGCTGAGAATTTGCCATTTCTCTTGAGTGTATTGTGCGAGATATAGCCTTTATTTAACTTAAAGTTGTAAGTTTGGTCAGCTTATTTTTCAGTCCTCAGACATTGAGAGCTCCAGAGTTTTCCTCCATATTTGTTTTGTTGTTGTATTTTTTAAAAATCATTTTACTGGGGGCTCATGCAACTCTTATCAATCCATCACATCAATCCATCCAATGTATGCAAAACACCTTTGTCCATTAGTTGTCATCATCATTCTCAAAACAGTTTCTTTCTACTTAAGTCCTTGATATTAGCGCTTTATTTCCCCCTCCCTCTTTATGCCTCTTTAGAAATGAGACTGTAATATGTCTTTCTAAGGAGTCATCCTTACCTTCAGACTAGATCCTGAAATGGTCTACTTGACGCTGGACATATAATTATTCCCCTTTTGATGTGAAAATCTGATTAAGAATGGTTAATGCTATCCTTCTTCAGCTTACTAATGCCTGTGGTTGTTTCCTGTTGGGAACAACCAAGTTGGTTTCCCAACAACAGTGACCCTCTCTGCCGCAGAATGAAACACTGCACAGTCCTACGCCGTCCTCACAGCTGGTCCTGTGCTTGAGCCCCTCGCTGTAGCCAAGGTGCCAATTCATCTCCTTGACTGTCTTCCTCTTTATCACTGTCCCGCGATTTACTAAGCACGATATCCTTCTCCAGGGACTGATCTCTCCTGAAAACATGGCCAACATATGAAAGATGAAGTCTTGACACCCTTACCTCTAAGGATCACTCTACCTACCTTTTTTTCTGACCGAGATCAGTTTGTTTTTTAAGCAGTCCATGATGTTTTCAATATTCTTCACCAGCACCACAATGCAAATGCATCAATTATTCATTGATCTTACTTTTTCAAAGTCCAACTTTCACATGCATACAAGACAATCGAAGATGCCATGGCTCGTGTCAGGCACAATATCCTAGTCCCTGGGATATTGAAATTTTGCATGCCATTTCATTTTTGACAACTTTTAATTTTATTAGCTTTGTAATTCAGTCAATACAAGCACTGATTCTTCATTGGTATTTGCACCCAATTCTCCTCATTTTGAGTCATACCATATCGGAAGGCTTGATTCCATTCATATTATTAAGTTCTATTCTATTGGAAGAAGCAGCTCTCTGCTTGTGCTTTGGGTATTTTCCAACCCAAGGGGCCTATCTTCTGGCAGTATAGCAGATAATATTTTGCTGCTGTATGTACACAAGACACTTTACAATCTGCTTATCCCTTTCACACTTTACTCTTCCATGACTTTTCACTAAGATTCATGAATTTATGCAGCATGGAGTTACTCACAATGTCTTGACTGTTGCCTCCTAAAGATTTTAAAGGTCACACACCACTTTTCTAAATTTTTCCTCTTTCACTTAGGTTTCTCTATAGAAAAACCATATTCCTTAGCTGTCATAAATGCCCTTAGGGGAGGTAGTTGGCAAGGACACTGACACTGAGTTTGACCAATATAGATTATTTTGACTCCAATCTCTATTTATTTCTATTAATTTTTTTTTTCAAATCGCTATTTTATGGGTGATATTTGTACCTAAAATATACTCGATAATCTTTTATTAATGAGTGTTATTTTAAGTCAAAGGACCAATATTACCTACTCATGTAAATTCAAACTAACCTGATTTTACAACAAAGTCAGTAACTTTGACAATGAGATTAATATGATCAAATTTCTTAAGTGTTGCTATGAAATGACTTACAAATAATATATCTTCTTACATGAACTGATAGAATGATTTGGCAAACCTTAATATTTTGGTGTTTTCCAGCTACTTAAATTTTCAGTTATTTTTCCCCTTGGGTTTTGTTTATACGATGTAGCTCCACTATTAACTTCAGTATTTGATCATATATAACATGAGTATTTTAATGGATTCGACACATGAAAAAAGTAATTGGAAAAATCAGAGATAATCTAATCTACCCTATCATTTTGTCAAAGAGGAACTTGTCTTGAACTTTATTTTATTGATTTATTCTAGCGAATTACACAAAAGATGTCACAGTAGGCTGCTTATTAGTGATATTCCTTGAAAATAAGAGTATTGAAGAAAAATATAGAGAAGAATGTTCTAAATCTCTAATTCTCAGCTTTTAAAAATTTTATGATTTTTCATTCACTCTTTTTTCTCCCATCATAGCTGTTGTGGCAGTTACATAATTTCATCTAAGTTAAAGATTATACAAATATAGAAGTGATATTGAACCTATCAATCAAGTCACAGCTTCATGATGCCTCATTTTCAGTTGACATGATCATTCTCATGTGCTTTGCATTACCTGAATATTCCTAAAAAGATATCAAAATGATCCCTACCTTAGTTACCTACTACATTGCATTGACAATCTTTCAAGGTATATCACTTGGAAGCAACTATCATGGTGCCATTTGATGTTAGTCTTCTTTAAATAGAGTTTGTTCTTGCATTGCCAATTATTTTCCCACAGATCTGACAGTGGGACTAATATGGTAGATGGTGGAGTGGGGGTGTTTTATCTAAAATTTTGCATCTTCTCCCAAGCACTCCAGGGGAAGCTGATGTCAACCTACTCTGAGAAACCTTCAGTAGTAGTTATATAATCGGTGTCAATTTGAAGGTCTTATGAATAAAGAGATGGGGTCCAGACTGTTGATAATCAATGAATGATACCTTTTGTGGGCATGGACTTCTCATAAGGATCCTAGAAAATTCTTTTCTTCCTCCCTGGAGGTGGGCCATGCTCTCTCTATGCTTGACATTCCTGTTGACAAAACACATGGTGCCACCCTGATGGCAGTCAGACCCCTGGAGCTGGAGGAGCCATGGAAACCCATGCCAAAGCTGAGACATTTCCACCACCACTGAAGCCACAAGGCTTTCCACACACTGGACTGTGATCCTTCTGCATGTGGCATCATTTTATGCCTATGTGAGTATAAAGAGTATAAAGTATGGACTAGTATTGGACATATGGGCTAATATTGGACTTATGGATTTAATATGGATTAGGTTGCATCGTTTTATCTGTATATCTATCTTATCTATCTATCTAATCATCTATTATCTATCTCTCTCATCAACCCTGCCTAACATATCCTGTTGGAATATCCCTGGGACAGCTGTGCAAATGTGGGGAAACAAAGCAGGCAGGGTCTGAATCCCAATCTCCACTTCACTAACAAACTTTCCTATGATAGGTTTATTTTTCCAACCTGGCCAATAGGAACATGGGGGATTTATCAGGTTGCAGTTGGATTAGAGAGCAAATACATAAATGGCTCTGCAAGGCCTGTCCCCCTCTCTCTTACTCTCTGGTGATCAGACCAGCATGATGATGCTTTAGCTGGTCCTCTGTCTTAATCAGTGTGCTATAGTACCTGTGGGCCAAGCCAACCCATGGATCATGTTGCTAGAGCTTGAGGCTCCTTCAAGATCTGCTTCTCCATGCTGCTGGTGTGTATATCACTTGAGCTTGAGGCTGGTGGATCCTGTCACCTTGTACTGCTTGAGTTCAATATCCCAAATGGGATTGCTTCACTAAGCGCCCGAGCTACTGACTGCTGCTGAGGCACCCTGCTGTTTGCTGCCTGTGGGCAGACTCTGCCTGCCTTGCACAAAGGAGGTCTCCACTGTCTGTTCCTTAACCTTGCGCCTGGACACCCGCATTAGTTAAAGGACTTCTAGTATATTAACTGTTTCATGAAAGAACTGAGCTTGCTGTATTGCTGTGTTAACTAATTATGTTTTATTCCTTCTTGCTGTATAAATTTATAAATTTATCATCTATCTATACCATTCATCTATCTATAATTCTATCAATCATCATCATCTTCATCATCATCATCATCATCATCATTATCCTGTTTTGTTTCTCTAGAGAACCTTGCCTAGTACATCTTCCCTTGTCTGATTCCTGTACTGAACTCTCTTAAGACTTCCCATATAGTTTGATGGAGAATAGCAAACAAAAGTGAAAATACCATGACAGTAGAGGATGCCGAGGTTTTGTTCAAATTTCAATATCTTACAAATCTTCCTTGTGAAGAGTACCCAGCAATTGGGAGGGAGAAAGGAGGTGAATGAAGATTAGAAGGTGTATAATTCTTTTTTTTAGGTTAGAGGCAAGGGATATTGCTATCAATGTCAAAATACATAAATTCTAAAAGGTTTCCATTTTCAAATGATTCTGAAACCCAGGTGGCATACAGATAAAGTAGTTTACAGCAAAAATCTGGCAAGATAACATTTTTGTCTCAGTTCCAGTCATAGGATCTGAGGTGGTTGTCAATGGTAGGAAATGAGAAATCACTGTGTGAGAAATTGTCTTCAAAGCAACCATTATTGAAAAAGGCATTCTACTTTAATTTGCATATGTGAAAGACTGTAAACCTCCTCTCCTTCAAAGCTAGTTCTCATCCAATCTCTAGTTTTTTTTTTCCTCCTCCTTAGTCTGTAGTGATGACTGTCTTTCTGAGTATGCAATCCTAGTGCTTAGGATGAATGCTTTTTATCATTCAAACAAAGAAAATGAGATCTTTGACCTGATTCTTCAAGGGAACTTGGCACTCTATCCTTGTCATTTCATAATTTTTTCTCATACTTGTTGTGTTAAGGCTATATTTTTCCTTCAACTTCTTCCAATGGTGTTTTCCATCTCATGTAGAACCAGTTTCAAAGTTTTTGCTTACATCTTCAAATCCTCTACAGCAATGGTTATCAACCTTCCTAATAACATGATCTTTTCATGTGTGACCCCCAATCATAACACTAATTTCATTGCTACTTCATAGCTGTCATTTTGCTACCAGTATGGATCATAATGTAAATATCTGATATGCAGGATGTATTTTCATTAGCACAAATTGAACACAATTAAAGCATAGTGATTCATCACAAAAACAACATACAATTTATATATTGTGAAGTATTAATTTCTAATTAATTACAAATAAATTAAATTTTGTCCTGAAGCATGGTAAACCATGGGTAACAATCTTCATGCTGGCTGTTCGTATGTGGACAGAGCTGGATGCAGGCAGACCGCCTGGAGATGGATAGAGGAGTGGTGTCTCATTTCCTAAGACCATCAGAAGTATGTTTTCTGATGGTCTCAGGTGATGCCTGTAAAAGTGTCGGATGACCCCCAAAGGGATTGTGACACAAAGGTTGAGGACCACTGCTCTACAGCCTAGTACCTGGCCACCTGCTCATGGGGACTTTCTGTGCCTCTTTTCTGTACCCACCCTCTTTTCTGTATCCTTTTGTTTTTTGGTTGTTATTGTTGTCATGTCTAGAGCATAGCAATGAGACTTTCATCGGTGTGTTTGCTCTTCCATTGTCCTGGAACATTGTACCACCTCATCTTCCTATATTTTTGTACAAGTGGTACCTACAAGTCAGGAGCTTTATTGTTCTTTAGTCACTGACCCTTATTCACTTTACTTATGGTGCTTCTCCCAGGCTACTACTCTGGTCTATGCCCATTTGTTTATGTTCAGAACCCATCACACTGCAATATCTGTTATAAAATGATAGCATTTTCATTCAGCTGTTTCATTTCGCTAGTAGTCCTTTGTTACATTCTCTTAGCTTTGGATACTTCCATGCTTACAGTGCATACTTAGAGCTCAAGAGATTAAGAGAATGAATGATTAACTCACTGTTCAGTCTGAGGGGCCCTCGTGCATGGTCTTGGTAAGAATCACCCTTTTTTCTCTGAATATTTGCCATTCTTGCTTGTGATAAATCAGGATTTCCCAACATGAGCAATGCCTCACCTTTGTGCATGCTGGAACTATCCAAGGGGCCTGCAAAAGCAGACTCCGACATTATATCAAGCATTATGGGATATAATATAGAAGTTTATAATTACCATGGAACACTGAGATGTCTTGTGTTTTCCCTGAAAAGGGGGGCAGTAGATCAAATACGTTTTAGAGCCTCTTTTCAATACACCCTGGGAAGTACCTCCGAAATGGTTCAGAAACAAAGTGACAGTTCACCAATAGGGTGTTCCCTCCTGCCCCTAAACATGCCTTCACACATAGTAAAACAGAATGACATTGGAAAACATGAGTATGCTGTGTTTCAGTTTTAAAGGATGAATAGCAAAAATAAAATATATACGATAGGTCCTAATGAGTTGGTGTCTACTTGATGGCTGTGCACTTTTTGAAATGTTCTTAAAAGATAAAGACTACAGAAGGCAGTAACTAAGGGAACCACTTTTAAATAATTAAATGCACATTTGGATGTACCACTTGGTGACTAATAGATTTTTTGTCACAAGGGTACATGCTTGCTCTGAAATGACAAAAAAAAATGCAGTGTTGGTAGGGGTGGAATATGTGGGGGAGTGAAATTTCTTAATATGGCTCCTCTACCCAAGTCTTTGTAACTCCCACCAAATAATTGGATGGAATTTTGCAAATAGTATGTGTGTAATACTAAGACTGAGGACTCATCAACTTTCAGTATTGCTTCCCTAGTTATAAGGAAGAACCCTTTTTGAAGCAGCCGAGAGAAAGCCCTTGGATCTTGGAAAAGCACCTCCAGATCCCTGTCTGAGGGAATAGAAGCCTCTGAGAACACAGACGTCAGAGAGTGTGGCATGGGGGCTCAGTGGAGCCCTGTGGAGGCCATGGGGCAGTGAGAGTACTCAGCTCATTGGCAATGGTTCAGCGAACCGGGTGTTAAAATGCCACTTGTAACCAGGGTTCTCTCTCAGGTGACGACTAGGCAGCTGCCCAATATAGAAAGCACACATTTACATTCTTTGCTCCTTTTTAGCATTTTTCTGTGCAACAGTGTATTCTAAGAACCCATAGTAATGTTTGCTCTGTCCATAGATGTAAAGAATTAAAAGAAAGGATGGATGTAATATTTTATTCATTTCACAAAACGTGTTATACTTTTGATGAAAGTGTTTTATTCCCTTCAGTTTGTTAACTCAATTAACAAACATAACAGAAAGAGAAAACCTGGCAAACTCCCAGAGGGCGACACACTGCCTTTTTGAATTTCTGAGACTGTCACTCTTTATGGGATTCAAAGTCCTATCTCTCCCACGGAATGGTTGGTGGTGTAGAAACTGCAGACCTTGAAGATCACAAACCAACTAAATCTCTAAAATGTCGGGACTCTTCATACAGGCTGAAGACAAAACCAAACACACAACAATAAAAAAATCCACACATGCTACACTCACTCCCTTTGGGCTTCCAAGACTGGAAACCTTTTTGGGAGCAAGAAATCTGATTTTCCTCTAAGTCTGCAGTCCAGTGAATAATCCATCACACCACCAGGAAGTGCTCTTTTATGGTGGACAGTCCAAATGCACTGCCATCCAGCATCCCTAAAAAACGCAGAGACCCTAAAAGCCAAAGCAAACTCACCAGCCAGGCAGTGGATGCCGACTCTTACAGACCCTAGCAGTCAGGGGGGAACTGCATGAGTTTCCAGGAATAATTCCCTTCATTGTATTTTTTTCATGCCATAGTCATTTATCCCATGAGTGAGGATTAAAGAGCATGTCTATCAGTGTTTCTCTAGTGTCTGACTTAACATTTGTCCATCTAAATAATCTATCTGAAAGTTGGTTTATCAATTATACCAAGTCAACATATATCTTCATGCTCTCGCCTGTGTTTTTATGGAGTGATTTATTGAGTAGAAACTCTGGACTTAGTCTAGTTTGGCATAGTAGGAGAGACGTTAACCAGAACAACCCCATCCACTGCTAATAAAAGAAACTTTAATAAATATGAAGTTGACAGGCAGAAAAAGGAGATTTCCTAACTGATTTCTATGCCTCAATAATTTTGTCATTCTTATTTCTGTATCTTCTGATTGATCAACAGTTGGAAGTAAATATAAAGTTTGATTACTAAGTAAGTTAGAAAAATGTTTAGAAAAATGAAATGTATATTAATAGAATAGTATATATTAAAATATGTGTACCTTTATAATTCATATGAAAGATTTTGAGAACACTTCTAATTTATTTAACTATCAATCATGTATGTAAAATAGTATAGCTTGATAAATAACATAGTTCATTTTTATTGGGTTTAGTTCATTACACAGCAGATATATCATGCAACAGAATGACTTGTAAATACACCATATGGCCTGATGCATTGTTTATCCTGATAAATAGAATGAAATATTCCATGTGGAGAAATGAATGATTAATAGCCCCCTTTCTTATGAGCATTTGTGGTCCTGTGGACTTAAAAATGTTCTGTTCAGTCTGTGATAAATTCCCTGAAGGTCTTTTAGACTGTGAAGGACTCTATAGTTTTTTTTACAAAATACCCCGTTCAATAAACTCACTCTTTTCAAATCTTGAGGGAAAAATCAAAGAAATTCACTGAAATCATAGAGTTAATTCAGGTATAATCAATTTTTGAGAAAAGAAATATATTTATGATATATATCATACTGTTGAAAAATTGAAAGTACTAAAATGAACACTTTTCACTTTTTTACTTCAAAGAGAATTTCATCAGCAATTTTAGTTCTTATTCTTCCACAATACAGCAAGCAAGCCATCTACCGTTTTAAGAGTCCCAAAGTACTCATTGACTTAATAGACAATTACAGCACATTATGTTTTTTTAGTTAGCTCTTCTAGAAGCCCCTAATTACAGATTTGCATGATAGACTTATCAAGAAAAAAATAATAAAATTCAAAATGTACTTACATCCTTAATGACATTATCTGACTCAAATGTTCCTTGTTGAAGTGCTTATCCTTAGATGCTCTCTCTTTTAGAGACACGAGGACAGAATTCATGTACTTAATCCTACATTTCATCTTCAGATACTTAATTTTGGCTCTGAAGAGTCTTTCAAATTATTTCTTCATCAGTTACTTGATTCCACTTGCAGTCTATCTCTGTTTCCTAAGATCTGAAGTGACGAGAGTGTTCATAGATTTCCCTTTCACCAATACTAATAGAATGTATCTAAACAAGGCACAGCTGTCTACAAATTTGCATTGAAAGCAAACGAGACACACCTTGACTTGTAAAAGCAGCGAGATCCTTTGGGTTTGCAGTCAAGCTAAAGAGATTCTCAACTGCCTCTCTAAAGTTTCCCTTTATTTAAGACAATTCTTGGTTCTCTATCTGGTTAGCCTTGGAAGTTTGGGTCTCAGTGGTCTTCCATATTTTCTAGTTTATGGATTGTATCTGGTGATCGGTTTCATGGAAATCAGCATAGTGGGGCTTATGTAGATACTGGCTTAGGGGAGGTCTTCACAAATTACAGAGAAAAAGTCCTGAACCTAGTCAAAAGACTATACTCCCTTTCACTGGAGAGTCTTGGAGTGCATGAGATTCCTTTTGCTACACTGTCCTAGGGTACCTAAGTATTAGAAGTTTTGGGAGATGAACTCACTGATGAAAATATCACGTTAGCAAAAGTTTTGTCATTTCAGAGAGCAATATTGTGCTATAATTTAAACAAAATTCATTTGGAATTTCTAATGTTTTGAGCACTGAGCCATCCAGTCAGTCCAACTCAGCAACACCAGGCAGACACTGTGCTAAGACTTAGACAGGTATGGAGGACACCATTTCGGTGCTAAGACTTAAACAGGTATAGAGGACACCATTTCGGCCCCAGCTTAAAAAGACCATAAAATCCAGGACTTGGTAATGCCATTGCAAAAACTATCTTGAGAGAGATGATGTGGAGATGCTTGGCTACTATGTGCACCAGTATTTAATGCTAACAGCTGCAAATGCTCTTCCCAGAGGCTCTTTCCTCTCTTTACCACATGACTTGTCTTTCAAACTTAGGGATGGGATGAGAATGAGTGAAGCCCTAGGTTTGACTTTAGTTTAAAGGCGAGTTGTAGAAGTATCAGCATCTTGGGACATATTTTATTCATATATATATATATATATATTTATATTGAACTCAAACTCATTGCCATCAAATCATTTCTAACTCAGAGGAATTCCAAGACTTCCATATCTTTCTCCTGGTGGTTTTGAACAACCAATCTTAGGGTTAGCAACTGAACAGTTAACCATTGCTTAAACAAGGTTCCTATTTTATGACATTACAGAAATGGAAGAAAAAAACGCACACGAGAAAATTTCTCTGGGTTATTTTGTAAAAAGATGCATCCTTAAATGACTTATAGGAATGAAAATGGAATCAAACTTAAAAAAAAGATTTAAAAGCATACATTTGCATTATGAAAGAGAGCTGTATAAAGCTTATGTTTTTTTCATTTCACTCTGCATTTCCAAGCAACCAAAAATCATGAAGTTGAAAATATACATGAACCTAAAGTTCAATAAATACAGCAAATGACAAACTTAGAAAACAGAAATTTTCATAGCATATTTGGGAACTGAGAGTCTTGGCTCTTATTTATTTGTGAGGTTTAATCCTCTGATATTCATTTGAACCAGGTAGAAAAGAACTAGAATTGTTTTTCTTAGCAAAGCATTAGTAAGTTTCACTTCAACACATGATTACTGCAACTGGGAGATGGCAGAATATTTTCCACAGTACTCTGAACAGCTGTACAGTTGTCAGCACGAATATACACAACATTCATAGCCATCAATATTATTTTTCTCCAAGTCCTCTTTCTCCCAGAATCTGCATGCATAGCTTTTCCTTCTCCTAGCAGCTGAGATACTCAGGTGGAGAGATTTTCGGCTGCCCAGTGCCTTCCTTGCAGTATCCAAGGTCTACTAGATTTTTGCAACATCCCTATCACCATGTGGAAGCGCCGGTGACTTCGTAGGTTATACCTTGAGGTGCTAGCAACAAAATCAGCAGATTGACTGCACTCACTGCTCTGCAGGAGAAAATAAAGTCATCTGTTCATTACCAGAAACTCAAGTGGGCAGGTCTCCTGTGCCTTCCCGTGTCATTGTGAGTCAGAATTGACTGGATGACACTGCGTTTTGGATTTTTATCATTGTTCAGAACATTTAAAATTTTTACTTCCATCATCTCTTCACAAACACTTCCTATGTGTGATGTTATTTCTATGATTTCCAAACCCTTAAAAGTATTATGGCACTTCTTCTCTTCTATAAAACTTTACTTCTCTTTTGATACAATAGTCTCCTTGAAACCTGACACATTCTCCTGGTTGCTGTTTTACTTGAATATTTTCAGCAACATCAAAAGCTATCATTGCCCTAAATAATTGTAGAGCAGAGAGAAAAAGCATGGTTTTGAAAATTTCTATCCTCTAATATGGCGTATGGCTTTTTCAGATTTACAAGTACATCCCCCACCATTTTCTTTGAAGTCATCGTCCTTTTTATCATATTCATGAGCTTGTTTTAAAATTGAAGTCATTACAATAAGAGAAGGAGATTTTTATGTAATACCGCTAACCAAATTTTAAATTGTGCTAAGCCTCCAGGGAATTTCAGTGGTTCTATGGAGTCATTCCTTAAGATGGGGTAGGCTTTCAGTCAGTAAACATTGCTGAAAAATACCTCTCTCACTTAGCTTGTGGTAGTGAGCTATTCCATCAACATTGAATTAGATAGTTGGATCATTAGGCTAGGTCATTAGCATTGCTTGGTTGTAATGATGTATGAAAAAAGTGAATTTTTTAAAATGCCAGAAATCTCCTCCCTGCCCCCCCCCCACTTCCAATTTTAGGAGACTGCTCATGTCTTAAGGAACATAGTAGAACTAAGAAGAGGAGTGCCGGTCCCTCTCCAGGGCATGTTTCTTCCGAGATTTCATTGGTGGTTAGTGTGCTCGGATCATCTATAACTTAGAAGACTTTGAACACTTCTTAAAACACACACATATGTGTGCAGTGAAGCCCTATTTAATTTCAATTTCTAATTATCTTGGTGTACATGGCTACCCTCGCAAGTTGTTAAAACTAGAAAGACTGGAGGAAAGAGTCAGTGTCTATCAGTTTCTTATTAGGATGGAGAGCAGGTGGACAAAGCACTGATCTTACGAAGACTCACAAACTTACATCTGGAATTCTAATTTATGGAGCCTATAATTTTTAGATTTGAACATCTTTGAGGTTTTCACACTCTGTATGCCAGGAATGGGGTCTCTCTCCTTCCCCGGCAGTCTCCTCGATTCTTCTTATCGCCTAGGTCCTTGGCCCCTGACCTTGCAGAAGCTTGTTTCTGATAGTCACGCTTCTTCAGACTGCTGAGTGGTTGTTCTGTGCTGCGTCTTACTTTCCTCCACTGAGTGAACTGTCACTGTAGTGACAAGAAAGGGAACATTGTTGTTTACTGTTTGATGGACAGCCTTGCTCTTAGGAAGCTAGTGTGTTGCATTTTTGCAGGGAGCACCCCCTGGGAAAGCATTGATAATTCATTGAGGGAGAGTTTTTCTCTCTCAGTTTTATGGTCCAGGTGATGCCACAGTCATTAGTGAATAAAATGGTGCACCGAACTTTGAAGGTTATATACTACTTCCAGTCCTTCTAAGCATGCCCCATCACCAGCAAGAAAAGGATTTCTTTCTCATTAGATATGTGGCATTTTTGCCAAGTTGACTACCAAGTAATTCAATATGGAAGAGTCGCCAGTCAAAGAGTTAAATTGAGGATAAAAGACTCAAAAATATATAATAAGAATTATGTGAAAGAAAATTAAGAGCTTCTGAAGTGATTCTAAACAATTTTTGTTAAGAAGAGTCAAATAATTATTGATAAAGAAAAGTCCTGATGTGGCTGCTGTGTGATCTCATGGATGCCATAGTCAGCGATTTAGACAGACTTTCAATGTGGCTATAAAAATGTTACTTCGTCACTCCACTTTGGAGGTTTACCTGGGGAGTGTTGCTAGTTCTCCTAAAGAACCTCTGTGTGTATAAGAATATTTGCTCATGGGAACATAAGCCATTTTGTCACGATTAGTCAAGTTTTATTTTCAGTCAGTAAATTATATGTGGCACTTTCTATAGAAACAGAATTTATTCAGTAATTTTCTCTTTTGCTGCATGGGAAAAAGCAGTTCAAGACAGTTCACAAGTGGCTATGATATACTTATGTTCTTAGGCTAATTCCCTCTATCTCTGTATGTGAATAAGAAAAATCTTAGAGGTGAAAAGGGCACAAGTTTTCCTTCCCTTTGGCTTGAGTTTTGGGTCATTTTGAATAAGATAATAGGGAGGGAGATTGAAACAAAGGGACAGAGTATTCTGCCAGATTTTCTTTATGATACATGGGAATACTATGTAAATCAAGAACCAAATTATTTATCTAGAAAGCAAAACAATAATAAGACCTATGTCAGATAAGAGATGAGCTAATGGAAAGTTAGGAAATTAAATTATGTCATTAAAAAAGTAATGTATTAGAGAGAGAATTAGAGAAAGTATACAAAATGTAATGTTTAAAAGAAAACTGCATTTTTTGACCACAGATATCTATGTCTTTCTTATAAATAATAAGTTGTTTCAAATTTGTTAATCTTCTGATTTAGTTAGTTTAAATTTTATCGTGGTAATTTTCAAGTAAAACATTATTTATTTAGAAAATTCATGGCCCCATATATGAAATTTGTCTATAGTACTTCTATAACAGAAGGACCACAAGGGGGTGGTTTTAACAGCCATTCTCTCAGCATTTAGGAGACTGTGGCTGTGACATTCCAACTCATAGCGACCCTATGCTCAGGAGAAAGAAACACTGTGCAGACTTTCATCATCCTCACAATTATGTCTATGCAGCCACCGTGTCAGTCCCACTCCCTGAGGGCCTTCCTCTTTTTCACTGGCCTGCCACGGTACCCAACATAATGTCCGAAGCATGTAAGATGAAGTCTGGCCAGTTTTGCCTCTAAGAACTCTGACTGTACTTCTTCCAAGCAATATCTGTCCCTTTGGCAGTCCGTGGTACTTTCAATACATGCCAATAGCACTGCACATCAAACACATCAATTCTTCTTGAGTTTTCCTTATTTGATATCCAATTTTCACATATATATGAGGCAATTGAAAATATTATAGCTTGGGTCATATGAATCTTAGTCCTCAAAAAACCTTCATGCTTTTCATTAATCAAATAAAGTCTTGTGCAGTAGGCTAGACATCTAAATTCAGGACAGCAGCTCCAGGAGGCTTTATAACACCCTCACCTCTGGAGGAATGTCCTTGTTTCCTTTCAATATTTTGGGTTTGGCATTAATCTTGCCTTGTGTCTAGGAGATTCCCAAGGCAGGGGTCCTATGTTCAAATCTGAAATGGACTAGTGCTGGCTGTACTCAATCAGAAGATCACATGGTTTATCGAGCCAGGACTCCATTAAGAGGAATGGCATTGCATTCATTGCCAAAAGGGGCCTTGAAGTACCATGCTGGCTGTGATGAAATTGTAAAGATCCCCAAAGAAGGAAATTCAATCAATAAAGCTTTTGTTCAAAGGGATACACCAATCACAAAAGGTAGTGATAAAGAAATTGAAGGATTCTACCAGTGTCTTCTTTCTGAAATGAATTAAAAATGCAATCAAGATGCATTTCTAATTATTGGTGATTGAGATGGAAAAGTTGGAAACAAAGGGTAAGGAACGGTAGTTGGAAATATGGTTGTGGTGATAGAAATGAAGCTGGAGGTCACCTGACAGAATTTTGCAAAACCATTCAATTGTTCATTGCATTTATTTCCAACAACACAAATAACAACTCTACACATGGATTTATCCAGATGGAATACATGGGAATCCTATGGACTACATCTGTGGGAAGAGACAATGGAGAAGCTTGATATAAGCAGCTAGAACCAAGCCAGGGCATGCCTATGAAATAGACCATTAGTGGTTCTTATGTAAATTCAGGTTAAGCTGAAGAAAATTAAAACAAGTCCATGAGAGTCAAAATATGGCCAGGAGTCTACCACACCTGAATTTTGAACACTAACGAAAGAAATACTCATGAGCTGTGGGAGCACATCAAGAACGTCATCCATGAGGAAGACAAAGGTTCATTAAGAAGACAAGAAAGAAAAGATCAAAGTGGATGTCAGAGGAGACTGAAACGTGATCTTCTTCAGAAAGGAGCTAAAGCAGAAGAAGAAATGATGAAGTCAGATTGCTGAATAGAAAATTTCCAAGGGCAGCTCAAGAAGTCCAAATAAAATATAATGAAATGTGTTAAAAATCTTGAGTTAGAAAATAGAAAATGAAGAACACACTCGGCATTTCTTAAGCTGAATGAGCTCAAGAAAAAAATTCAAGACTCAATTTCCAAAATGAAAATTCCATGTGAAAAATATTGAATGATGCAGGAAGCATCAAAAGAAGATGAAAAGAGTACAGTCACTTTACTGCAAAGAACTTGTCAACTCAAAGCCATTTCAAGAGGTAACATATGTGTACTAAGGGTACCAATGTTACTAAAGGAAGGAGACCAAATGGTGCTAAAGGCATTAGTCAAAAACAAGGCTCCAGGAATTGATGAAATGCCAAGTGAAATACTCCAACATGCTGTTGAGACACTGGAAACACTCACTCGTCTATGCTAGGAAATTTGGAAGACAGCCACTTGGCCAACTGACTAGAAGAAATCCATATTTGTAGCCATTCCAAAGAAAGATGACCCAAAAGCATGCTCAAATGATACAGGAGTTGTGTATGCAGGTAAAATTTTGCTGAAGATCTAAGAATGGTTGCAGTAGTACCTTGCCAGAGGTCCAGGATGGACTCAGAAGAGGTCTTGGCACAACGATATCATAGCCAATGTCAGATGAGACTTTGCTGAAAGCAGAGAATATAACAAGAGATGTTCACTTGTGTATTACTGACTATATGTGAATCATAATAAACTATGGTATTTGTCAGACCATGAGATACACTTTTGTTGTTCCCAGAAGACTTGTTTATGATTCCATGCTCCTGCTTATTATCCGCTGCTGTTTGCATGCTGTGGGTTGATGTGTGTTTGAGGGAAGTCCCGCCTCCTGGAGTTTCAATGTCAGTCAGGTCACATAATTGGCACAGTGCACACCTCCCTTCATGGTTCCTAACACTGCTGTTGAGGTTACACATTAAATATTACCGTATTTTGTTTTATTTTAATAAATATTTTAGTGAACTGGTACTATTTGATTCAAATCATTTTTCTTGTTTTCTTGCTCTAAAAACTCGGTGCATAGGGAAGTGGGTGAAGGGATACATCAGACAGTAGATGATATGACAAAATAATGATAATTTGTAAATTACTAAAAGTTCATGAGGGCGCGAGGAGGGGAGGGTGGAAAATGTGGGGAGTTGATACCGGGGGCCTAAGTGCAGGGAGGATGTTTCAAGAATGATGATGGCAACAAATGTGCAAGTGTGATTTGCATACAATTGATGTACGTATTGACTGTGACACGAATTGCATGAGCTCCCAATAAAATAATTTAAAAAACTTGGGTACTCGATGGCAGTAGACATCAAACATCAAAGAACAAGGATTTAATCCGTAAGAATGAGGGGGAGAGCAGGGTGGGGCCTACTTGGGGGCAATTGGACACCTCCTTACAGGGCAGGAGATGGGACAAACAAGGGGCAGTGAGGTAGCAATGAAGCATAAAACTTTCCTCTATTTCCTGAAGGTTTCCTTCCCCTAAACACCATGGTCCCAACCTGCCCTGCAGCTCCAGCTGGACTGGAAAAGATGCACTGGCAGGGATGGGAGCTGGAAAGGCAGGGAACTTGGGGTGGATAAACCGTTTGGGGTCATTGGTGGGAGTGAAGCTGCCGGATAGGTGGAAGGAGGGTGGGGTGAAGAGAGGAAGCCAGCTATGGGGATCTGCAGACTGTCTTGTATCTGGAGGATGGACATAGGGAAGAGTGGACAGGAGGAGATGGCGGGCAGTGTAAGATATGACAAAATAATAATGACTGTAGAGTAATGAGCACTGGGAGGGAGGGGGGAAGTTTGGAGGGGGAAGAAAGGGGAGCTCATATCAGAGGCCCAAGGGGCAAGGCAGATGTTGGGAGAATGTTGATGAGGACAGGCAAGTGGAGGTGCTTGACACAGTATATATAACTATGTATTGAACTATGTATGAAGAAAAGCGATGTATGAGCGCCCAATAAAATGATTTTAATTTTTTTTAAAAAAGGAAAAAAAAACTGGGTGTGTCTTATTGTCAGGTACATCTTATGGTCTGAAAAATATGGTAAAGATAACATCGAGAAAAATTGGAATTCCAGGACACTTCATGGTGCTCAGATAGAACTTGTACATGGATCAAGTTTTGTGAGCAGGTCTACAAAATACTGCACGGTTTACAATCAGGAAATGTTTTCTGAAAAAGCAGCAACATGGAATTCCCCCCCCCCAAAAAAAATTACTATGTATGTACATTTTCTTAAAATTATTTTATTGGAGCTCATACAACTTTTATCCCAATCCATATATCCATTCATTGCATGTCAAGCACATTTGTACCTTTGTTGTCTTTATCATCCTCAGTGATTATTAGGAATGGAACAGGTTGCAATCCAGGAACAGGATCAATTTGGAATTTCCAGCAACAACTCAGAATGCAACTCTTTGATGAGTTTCTTAATGACTGCCACTCTTGGGCCAGTAAACCTATAGGCACATCACTTCACCAGGAGATCTTCTCCCCAAAGGCACTCAGGTCTTTCACTGTGGATTGAACACTGGTAGTACATTGTTGCTATTGTCTCCAGTTACGACTTTGTCTTCCCAGGGCCCAGGATTTTCTTAGTGCAGGGACCCTGGCTCCAAAGAACATTCTGCATTTCTAGCTCCTCTTGAAGATAGTGAAGCAGCATCCTCAGTCTCCAAAATTATTAAAATTGACTAATCCCTTGCACGGATCCTACATGACTTACTTGCAGTAGTAATTGAGTTCTGTGGGCCTAGTTTGCATAGTTCCATTCAATCTTTTATTGGGAATTATAAGACCATGGTTAGAAAGGCCATTAAAAAGTGACTAATTGCACTCCAGTTATATTATTTTCTCTTCTATTTGAGAAACTCATGATTATAGCCCAATGAGTATTTATTGCCCTTAATTTCATTAAGAGATGGAGAAATAGGTATGATTAACCTATAATTTAAATTTGAAACATATGCTTATTTGTTTTCTCTAACATTCAAAGGTAATTATTTCCCTAAATCTTCTTAGTAACCTATAATATAAATTTTCTTGGGGATAGGAGAGTGTGGAAAAAACAGAGCAGCCACATAAAAATTTCCAGTCCCAAGGAAGATATAGTGAAAGCTGAATTATTTGGAATGAGAACATGTGCGTATTTGAAGAGTGTGATTTTCCCTCTAGTTCTAGATTTAATGTCGCTGCTAATTATCTCCAATCTTAGTCTTAGTGTATGACCTTGCTACCTATTTTGTGAAACAAACAATGTGTCGACGAACAGATAAATCAACCCCCAACCTCTTGCCATCATTGTGCCCAGAAAAATGGGTGCCGTGCTTGCATGATGACCTCTGTCATATTCCCTGTGGAACTCTTCCTTGGCTTTGTCCCCATGGCCTTCTGTCTTATCTTTAAAGCTTGGTGTTCTCAGCTCTCAGTCCTCAGTGCTTTCATCTCCATCGATAGCTAGCTCACAGTCAGGGTCTCTTTTGCCTAGAATTTTAAGCACTGTATGTGATGTGTGACATCCCAAGCACACGCACCAGTGCTAGTCACAATGCAGAGCTTATGGAAGTTCTTTAGACGTTTCCATAAACAAAGTGCAATGTCCTTATAATAGGACTTTTATAAGTATGTTCCCGTCAATGGATTTTCTCTCCAACTTCATGTTCCTAATGTCTTCCACAGCCCTCCGATGAATGGGACTTTTTGGCTTTGACCCACATATGGCATCTCTTATCTCCTTGTTTTGCTCATGTGGTTCCAGCTGCTCTGACCTTCCTATCTTCCCAGCATATCTTGTGTCTCACTTTGTGAAGGAGTCTGCCTCCTGTCCCATCGTCTTTATCACTCTCTTCTTCCTGAAAATCCCACTGAGACCCTACCACTTCTTCTCCTGACCTCCTGTCATTAGGCTGATATCTTCATAGCACCAATACCTTTGGGCATTATATTATGGTCCTGATTGATTGCTTATTCACTCTGTCTTTAGCATCAGAAGTTAACCTTCAAGAGGACTGCAACTTAACCTTTAGTTGTTGTCATACCCCTAGTGTCTGTGTGTATGATCTGGCACATAAGAAGTACTCACTAACTCCACAATAAGTTAATAATTTGGAATGGTCACATTATTAAAAATAATAGATAGGACATGTTTTTCTCTGTTATGATGGCACTTAAATCTGTTTTACTTTTCAAAGAAGCAGTGTTTGTGTTTCTGCTAGTGGATATTACTCCTCAATGTTAGCAGCTATGTTAAAAACGTTTGCTAAATGTGTCATATTAAATTGAATATGTTTCCGGCCCTGTGCTATTAGTGTTCAAACAAGTCTATGAATGTAGCTTACTTTCTGATGTTGGTCAACGTAAATCTAGCACTCTCCTTACTACTTTGAAAACGAGGAGCTCCTCTTAATTTGCTTTCATCAGTGTCATCATTGCCAGACTGTTCTGGGTTATCTCTTTGCCAAATAAAAATAACAGTTCTGAGAGAAGGAATCTGCTGCCTGCTCAGAAGGAAGGTGGTGAGCTCACTCTGGCTTGCTGGGAATGGAATAAAAAGTCTTTCATTTATATCATTTGCAGTTACCAATTTGGGCCACTTTTGAAACAAGGAGAAACAGTTTCCTTTCTCATTTTCTAGAGATGAATATAATCTCTTTTCCCTGATTCTCCTTTCCTGTCATCTTCACATGACAGTTAGTTTAATACCCACATGTAACTCTAGGTGTTGGTTTTGTTAGAATAATTGTTTGATTTTTACAAAGGGAAATTGTTTTTGTGATAGGGAAATTTCAGCTACAAATTATTTATAATGGCTACCAAGAGAGAGGGATATTCCTACAGGATATTCCTACAGGGATATTCCTACAGGGTCAGGGGACCCTGACCCAGGGCTGGTAAGGTCACAGCTCAATCTCTGTTCATTTTCTGCTTTCTTTAACACATGCTTGTTATGGTCACTCCTGAACTGAGAACATTTGCATCTCTTTTCCAGGTATGTAAAAGTGGGCTATCTCACACCAATGTAAGGAAAATATTAATAGGGAATTTAACTTTTGGAAAAGATACCTAAACATTGCCTTACTCCCTGCACTTCCTCATCTCTGAAATATACCTATCCCAAGACCCCTTTCTTTCTTTACTACCAACCTTGTCTGCACTAGAAACCCCTGCCTTTCCCCTTTCTGTGACCTTACTCATGTGGATAAATATACAACTACTCCCACCCAATATTCAGGGACCAGATTTTCTGGAATGCTAATTCCCCAGGTCGCCAGCTAATACATGTTTCCTCTTTCAAGTTCTCCAAGGGTGCTGGCTGGTCCTTTCTGAGTCAAGATTTTGCCGCTATACTGCTTATAGGGACATCCTTGTAAGGTCTTTACCTGAGGCCCTATTTTCTAGAACAGTGCAAAATGGCCGATACCATGAACATTGCTGCCCTCAACACAATCAGGGGCAGCTCACAAGGAAGAATAGAATAACTTCAAGTGCTACTCTGTATAAATGCCTTTTGCAAGGATATTTTGCTGCAAGACAAAGCGAGCATTGAATATTTCTGGTTAATCATAGAATTTTTAGTTTCCAAGGTATTTTTCATTTCTTTCTTGCTTTGGAATAAGTGAATGTGAATATTAGACTTGCTTTCACCCAAGTACAAGTTTTTGTAGAAAGTTTGGCATAAATTAGGAGTTCTTCATGTTGCCTGATGTTGTGAATATCTCAGAGTATTTAGAAATGGAAAAAGGGAGATCAATTTTCCATGAGCTCTGCTGTGTTGTGCAATGGTCATGAAACAGTAATATCCTAGGGGAAAATTATCACAAGATTATAAGAGTGTGTGTGGGGGTGTGGGGGGATGGTTAAGTTACTCAGGTGAGCAATACCTTGACCCCCTGGCTTTGTTCGAGAAAAAATTCACACCAAGGCCTGGTTCATGATCCAAGTGGGGTTTTTTGTTGTTGCTCTTGTTTTGTTTTATAAACGATAGAGGCTGTTTCAGGCATTACACTAAATGGAACACAAGCCAGAGAAAGACCGTGGCACAGCTGTGCAGGACCACGACCCAGCCCCAGTGAACTGTGTAAGAGCTGCTAGGAGCAGCTACATGTCAGATATTCTTAGAGGAAACTATTGTTTTCTGGAGAGAAACATGAATTTGATCATAGATAGATTTCCTTTGACCCAGAGGCAATAATAGGAGCTGCTATAAAATTCACAAATTTCTTTTCCCCAAGGGTATGTCCCTGACTAACACACCCTTGAATGAACCTAATCTTTTTACCATACACAATTTAATGATGAATTATTAGGCCAAGTGAAATTTTTTTGCATGTTCTTCTTGATTCCTTTGTTATGTCCCTTGCTGTGATTCTTAATGCAATGATGATTCTCCTCCTGAGAGTTGAAGTCATACCCTTCCTAGCATCTCTAATAAGAAGAGGATTATGATGCCCACCAGGGATGTGAGATGGATGTGCATTGGTAAATACTGAAAATATTATTTCACATCTTAATTTAATCAAGTACATGAAAATCATCCTGGGAAAAACAACAACCAACTAACATTCACTGTAAGGTCACTAGAGGTGGAATATAGTTAATCACTAAGTTGAATCTGCACCGGCTGATGGAGAGTAATTTTTGCTTGTTATGGGTTTACTGAGAAACCTTTTAGATAGTAACCTTTGTAGTATAGTGCCTTGGTATTATAGTATGAGACATAGCCCTGATAGAATAGTGTGAGATGGAGCCTTAGAAGGATAGTCTGAGACATAGTCTTGTTAGGATAGTGAGAAACACAGTCTCGGTAGGATAGTGTGAGATGTAGCCTTGGACACATAAAGGATAGAGGCTGTTTAGTGTGAGACATAGTCTTGGTAGGATAGTGTGAGACATAGTCTTGGTAGGATAGTGTGAGACATAGCCTTGGTAGGATAGTGAGAGATGTAGTTATAGGAAAGTCTGTGCTTCTTTCTTTGTTCATGGATCCTTTCATTACTGACTGTCACAAATACATTTCTTATTTAGGGACTTGCTTATTATTTTTAAAAAGAAAGTTTTCTGATTTACCTGTTTTGTTGTTTTCATTGGATATCACTTATTTCTCTACATTCATCTCACAAAATGTTTTGCAAACTTATGAGGACATAGTAAATGTATGACATACTTTCTTACTGTTCAGTAAATGTAATGAAAATATATTTACAGTATAATACTTGTTATATATAATATTACCACCTGAAGAAACCTAGCGCCAATCAGTATTTTTATGCAACATAATTACACTGCAATGCATTTTAGGGGATTATATATGGGCTTCTTTTTTATGGTGTGTGCATCTTGAGGAAGGACTACAGAGTACTTGTCTATTTATTCAACAAATATTTACCTAGTACCAATGATATGTCATGTTCGGCAACGTTGTAGGAACTGGTTCCATATGAGTGACACGGGTTTAAAGCTTGTACTCTGAGAGGTAGACATAAAATGCAAACCTAAATTATTACTGGCTGTTAGCCTAGGAAGAGAAATATATGCTGTGACTTGACGGGTGCATAGGAGTTACCTAGGCGAGTAGATGGGAGTCTGTTCTAGTTTTCAAATGCCTTAAATATTAAATACCAGGTCAGGTTGAAGGGTCAGAAAAAGACCAGGGTAGGTGGAGAACATTGAGGCAAAACTGAGTACAACAGATCTAAAGGCCCAGTGGCACAGGAGTACAATCCACATGGTTAGCAATTTGAAACCAGCAGCCACTCCATGTGAGATAGATCAAGCAGGATGACGTCTCAGCCACTCACAGGGGTACTTCTACCATCTCCGATAGCAGTGGTTCTCAACCATAAAAGTATTTTCATTGCTGCTTCATGACGGTAATTTTTCTATTGTTTTGAATCAGGCAACCCCTGTGAAAGGGTCTTTCGACCCTTTCACCCCCCCCCCCCCCCAAAGGGGTCACGACCCACAGGTTGAGAACTGCTATCCTACAGATTGGTTCTTGGTTGGTATCAACTCACTGACAGTGAATTTCAGTTTGAGGGTTCAATTTGAAGAGCCAATCAAGTGGTCCAGGAAGATGACTTGTGGTAGTTACATGATCTGGCATCAACTTTAGACTATTAAGGATGAAGAGGTGGAGTTTAGCCTGCCAATCATGTCACAGCTTGATGACTTCATTTGGAGGTACGAAGGATGAAAAATAGCTCACTAGAGGTCAGATACACTCTGTGTTTCTCTTCCTGCAAACCATTCCTGATGACAAGTTACATTGAGCTGTGCTGATAGAACCAGAACTCTGGAGCTGGAGGGGCCATGTAGAGACCCACACCACCACTGAGATCCACCACCACTGGATCCACAAGACTCTCCAACTTCCTGCATTCAGCATCTTTCCATGTGTTGCATGAGTGTGAAGAGGAACTTAACAACTGGTATCGGATATATGGGCTAATATTGGACTTACAGACTTGATCTGGACTGGACTGGGGTGTTCCCTCAACATACAATCACTCTTTTATATAGAGCTCTTGTTTACACACATAAGAGCATCTACAAATTTGTTTCTCTAATCTACCCAGACTAAAAAAAGATTTTAAACTCAAGGAGAAGCAACTGAAGCCTTTAGCAGGGAAGTGATATGGTTAGATTTATGTTTTGAAAATAGTTCTCTGCTTGAAAGGTGAAAATTAGATTGTGATGGGTTATAAATGCCTATTGCAATCTCTAAGCAGGAGATTGGAGAATTCCCTTCTATGACAGTAGTTTGGTAACAGACATGATAGGAGAAAATAGGTTAGAAACTGAGTTTAAAAGTATACAGGTGATTGAGGATTGATTGGAAGTAGAAATGGAGTGAAATAAGAGAGAAGGGATGTCAAGGATAACTTAACAAATTTTTAACATGGATAATAGTCCCATTTATAGAAGTTGTTACCTCTAGAAAAAGAGAAGGCTGGGCCACAAGATATTGGGTTCAATTTTGAATGTGTTGAGTTAACTTTTAAGACATCCCGGAGGAAGTACTTGAGACTGATCACCTTTGCACAACTCAGTTTAAAGGCAATATAACTATGGGGTGGGGGTTGGTGAGGGTCTAAGATAGATTTGGTGATGGTGACTGTATATCTCCCCTTGATATAAATCAATGATTGAATGGTTCAGCTCTATGATATTTGAATTATGTATCCATAAAACTGTTGGGGGGTGGGGTGGGAGCAGGGAGCCACTCCAAAGAAGTAGTTGAGTTCAAAGTTGGATATATTGGCTTGGAATTTAAAGAATGTCTGACTATGGTGAATGAATGTTGGTAATATGTAGTAAATAAAACTATAGCATATTGTAGGGTTCAAAAAAGATCCAAAAATCTCAAATATAAGTTACAGATAACATATGTTAAGTTATAATAAAAAAGACAAGACATTGCGACCCACTGGGTTGGAGGTTCAAATCCAGCAGCAAGGCTGGGTCTCCTACTCCCACCACCAGAGGGCAGTGATGCCCTAAAAACAAACAACAACAAAAACAACAACAAAAAAGACAAGACAAAGACACACCAAAGGCCAAGGAGAGCATTAGTACAAGGTCACAATACCATACATAGGCTGGGAAGATTTCGAACAGCAGTTCTCAACCTGTGGGTTGCAAACCCCTTTAGGAGTTGTGTTAGACTGGGAAAAATAGGGAAATGAATCCACAGAAATTCATGTATATGAGAGTTTTATACAAAGGGTAAGTGTACATTAAGAAAGTATCCCAACCTAGTGCTGTCCAATGTTAGCCCATATGTCCCACATCAATCTACAAAGTCCTCCTCAATCTAGCAAAACACACACAATGATACCAACTGCAGGACAAAAGCCAAATCAGTAAGCTTTTAAACATCTCAGCACTGAAACAGGTCTCCACACAGCTGCTCCAGCACCCAGGGTTGCATCAGAGTAGGTCCATGTCATGGGGCTTCTTCTCAGAGAGGTCTTGCAGGAAGTGAGCCTTGCCAGTTGGCTAAGGAAGTTGTCCCCTGTCTGAAAATCAGAAAGCAAGAGATCCGAGAATTGTAAAGGTGAGGCTCTCCAACACATTTATCTCTCTGCCCTTCAATTAATCCCACGTGTTTCATCAACCAGGTTGGCACAATAAACCTTAACTATCTCTGGAGTTGAACAACCCTTTCAAAGTTGTTGCCTGATTCATAACAGTAGCAAAATAATGATCATATATATGTATACATATATATACACATATACAATACATACATATGTACACATACAAATATGTATATATGTAAATATATTACTATATAAAGATAGACGTGATAGTGTGTGTATACAATAAGAAAACAGATGGATTTTGGGCCCCTACTTAAATCTTACTTCAGTACAAGAATGATCAGTTCTAATATAATGTGATAATGTATGATATCTTCCCTAGAGGATCGCTGAAGACAAAATGGGTGCATAAGCAAATATGATAAAGAAAGCTAATGATGCCCAGCTGTCAAAAGATATAGTGCTTGGGGCCTTAAAGATTTGTAGTTAAACAAGTGACCATCTAGCAGGGAAGCAAGAAAGCCTACATGGAAGAAGTACACCAGCCTGTGTGATTGTGAGGTGCAACAGGAATAGGTATCAGAAACTCAAAAACAAGCAATCAAACTGATGTGGAGAAGCATATACAAAGTGAAGACCCAAAGCCCACCTGGACAGTCCCTCACAGAAGGGTTATGTGGGAGGGAAGATAAATCCAGGGTGCAGTGCAGCATTTATGCAACACTTAACTAACTATCCTCTAGTAGCTTAATATTTCCTCCCCTTACTATTACGGTCCTAATTTTACCTTATTAAGCTTTTTAGACCTGCAAATATTCATTTTTAAAATGAGGATCATTTGACTAATGAATTGCCAGATTGATAAACATTTCAGAAATAGTAATGGGAGCAATGATTCCTTTGGGATACAGGATGAGGGGGGACAATAGTTAAGAATGACTGTATAACCCTATTTGAGGGAAATTGATAACAGAATTGTAGGGGGATGGGTAGAGTGGATGGTGTAAGCTATGACAATGATAACTATTTATAATAAAGAACAAGGGTCCCTGGAGGTCTAGGTTGGAGAAGGGTGGGATAAAGGGGAGTTCATATCAGAGAATTTTAAAAGAAAAAAACGTGTTTTGAAAGTGATCATGGCAGTAATTGTACAATTATGCTAAATCTAACTGAATAATGGACTATTATCTCTATGAGCACCCAGAAAATAATTAAGAAAAAGAAAATGACTCAACTCCAATAAAGGTTTGCATGCTCAAAAATCCTTTACAGAGTAGGTATGAGTTGGAATTAACTTCATGGCAATGAGTTGTGTTTTGATTTTGAGCTGGATATGAAGATCAGATTGCTGAGTAGGGAGGTAGAAGTCAGAGTATCAGGGAAACAATCTTCAGAACAGTATGAATGGGATGGGACTTTCTAAGGAGGTGATTGAGGTGGGAATCTAGAGGGGAAATTGAGAAAAATCACAGAACAAAGGTCTTGGAGTTTCTATTCTCATACTTTTTAGAGGTAGATTAGACATGACAAAATTTTCTGCTGGCTTGAAGTGGTTCGAGCACAGTAAAGGATCAAACAGTTTTTCTTCAGCTAGCGTTGACTTATGTGAATAAGGCTGGTAAGGGCCATGGTCAACACTCACACCATACCTCAGTTCTGTTCAACATTGTGATCACTCTTTGTGCTGCCAACCATTCAGTCAGCAGTTTGAAACCACCAGATGCTCCACAGCATACGCATGAGGCTTTCTGCTCCCATAGCATGTCAGTCTCAGAGACCCATGGGACCAGTTCTGCTCAACAGAGAGTAAAGAGTATCGTGAGAGGATGATAGAGAGGTGTGAGTCTTTGAACGCGGAGGTGACCTGTATTAGATGAGGACACTATGCGCAGTACAGACATCATCAAGGGTATGCAGCTACAGAGGGACTTTAGACAGTTTCTGTGCCCCTTTAAAATCTAGTTACAGTGTCCAAAATGGTAGCCATTGGTCCTTTGTGTCTATTCAAACTCAAGACTGAAAACATTTCCCACATAAAAAAATTATTGGCGGTTTTCAGTAGCAACAAGTTTTGAGTGAAACAACTGATCTTCTAGGTGCCTTTTCCCACACCTGGTTAGGTAAGTTTCTTCCAGCCACAGTGTTTTGGTTAATCTGTCTCATGGAGCTTTCTGTCGTGTACCTTCCTGTGACCCAAATTTAAACTTAGTACAATGTCAGAGGTTGATATTGTGACTGACTCATAGTGACTATCTGACTCAGTGTGACCCTGTAAAATTAAAAACAAAAACCAAAGCCCTCACTGCCATTGAGTCTACTTATAGTGATCTAAAGGACAGTTAAAACTGTCCCTATGAGTTTTTGAGACATGAGTAGAAAGTCCTGTCATTCTTCCAAAAAATAGCTGGTGGTTTCAAACTGCCGATCTTGTGGTTCACAGGCCAATGAGTAACCACTTTGCCATCAAATCTCCTCAGTGATCCTACAGAAAGAGTTACATTGCACCATAGTGCTTCCAAGGTGGGTTAAAATTATCAATCCAGCTTCAGTTTGCAAGGTCAGGTGTTCAACCAACTAGTCTCTCTGAGAGAAAGATGAAGGTATTACCATAAAGATTTAAAGTCTGAGAAACCCAAACAGACAGCTTTACTTTCTCCTACAGGGTCATGATGAGTCAGATTTGACTCAGTAGATTTGGATTTGCTGTCATTGTTAATCTTTATGGAAACAGACTTCCATACATTTCTTCTGTGGAGCGACTAATGGGTTGAAACTACGGAAGACCTTTTGATATCAACCCAGAGCTTAAACACTGGGCCACCATGCACCTTACTCAAGATGTCGTCTTCCATTACATCAAAACAGTCTTGGTTCCCTATCATTCTGTATAGCTGACGCACCACTTATACTTGGATAGTGACAATCTCCTGAATAACAGAAGCTTAGCCCTAGTAAGGCAATGATATTTTTTCTATACATGCAATCATTTTCAGTAATAGATCTGTCCTTAAAACTTTAGCTTTGAGAAGCTAGAGTTGTAACTCACTGTTCTACCCACTTTCTTTCAATGCATTGACTTTTTTAACCACCAACTCTATTTTTAATTAATTCTAGGCAATCATATTCTGAATGTTCTACACCAATGTAGCCAAGATGTTAGTCTAACAGTGGCTAAAACTTAAGAATTTATTAAATGCTTGAAATTTACTAGTAAAAATTGTTTCAATATCATCTATAATCTATGGCATTTGTTCTCATGTTGTAACCTTTACTGTCATCTAACTTTTATATATTTCTAAAATTTAAAATTGTGCATTTTCCAAAGGCATAACATTCTATAATGTAGTGTCTCAAGTCCAGAAAATTCTTAAGTAAATACTCTTACATTTAGGAAAAAAGAAAAACAAGAACAAGAAAACAAATCCCTTCACTTTCACTGCGGCTTATATAAAATAATACATTTGACTTCTATTTTCAAAGTCTTTGGGGAGCTTGAAAGTTTAGAGCTTTGCTTTAAGGAAGATCTTTATTTCAGCAGATTTTCTATAAAACACTCCCAGGCAGTAAAGTGCTTGCAAGTACTGAATGCTGTTGTTACCATTTAATATCAGGATATATAATTCTAAAATGGAAGACATAGTGTTTTGAAAAGATGCAAATAGACTTCTTAAAATAAATGATTTGTTTTTCATTTTGCATAGCTGACAAGTAGGACTATAATATAAAGGTATCATGAAAGGCATCTGAAAATAGTATATCATGTTAATAGATTAAGTGGACTCCTTGATATTCTTTCTAAGTGGTTTAAAGGCATATCACTTTTCATTTTCATTAAAATAGTCAAGGAATTAATGATGAGGTTCAATGCTGTTTAGTGTTTGTGCAGATATTGTGTAAAAGACCATTTGAAGTGAATTGAGACAGTTCTTACCTATACAAAAATATGTCTTTTGCCACAGAATTACATACAATGCACATTTTATTTGAATTCCTTTATAGAGCAAATAAACATCTCAGTGTATAAATTAACACAGAAATGTTTAAAGATGACTGTTGGGATTACGAGGTAAAAATTTACTTTGAAGCAAGAGTCCAGAAGTCAGCATGAAGTTATTTCTTCTAAAAAAGTAGAACATTGACGCAGGAAGTCTTAGTTTGCCTCTGTGTTGTAAAACATGCAAACATGATTTATTTAAGAAGAGATAATGTTATTATTCATCTGAATAGTGATACAATTTAAGGGATTATTATCTAGTGCTAGGCAGGTAGAGGCAGGCCAGTTGTGCTAACAAGGCACACCTTCGACAGCATAGAAAAAGAAGGAGTAGCATCTACATGGAAGTAATAGTGTCAGATAAATCATAAGATGATTTTAATGCTCCCCACAAAAACTTAAAGCAATGTGCTCAGTCAGTAATCATGATCATTCTAAAAGCATTTTTGTCAACTCACAAATATTGATGGAAATTATTTCTGATATTTTCTCTTCTCACATATGCATCTATATGTTTTCATGCATATGTTTCCATGTATGTATATTTCATGTTAAAAGCTAGAACTGGTCAAATTTGGGCTTCCAGCTATAACATTAATTATGTGTGTTAATCTGGGTAGGTTAGACAAATAAATCCATAGACATTTATATATGTGTACACAAAAGAGCAATTCAATATTGAGAAAACACCCCAACCCAATCCAGTCCAATAATAGCCCATATGTCCAATACCAATCTGTAAATTCCTCTTCAGACTCATGAAACACATGCAATGATGTTGAATGCAGGATGATCACAGGTCACTGGGTGGGAAGTCTTGTGGATCCAGTAGTGGTTTAAGCAACTCAGTGCTGGAAGAGATCTCCACATGACTCTTCAAGCTCCAGGGCTCCAGTGTAAATCCATTTGTCTTTTCAACAGGAATGTCTCACAGGGAGCGAGCATGTGTCCTGCCTCCAATGCTCTATTTATCTCCATGGGGCTTCAAAGGACATCATAATGCTATGACCTGATTGACAGGCTAACCTCCAGCCCTTCAGGAGTAAGTCTTAAATTGACAACAGATTATGTAACTACCACATTATGGAATTTGTGTTCAATTATTCTACTGTTGTTAGCCTCTTTTTGCATCGGTAAATAGGAGCCCTGTTCAAAAGAAAAGGAAAACCTTTCACAAACTATGAAAGCTTTTTCACTAAAAAATACACCATTTATTATGAAAAGCTTAAGGAGAAAAAAAGTAATATTAGGACATCATTTCATCCATGTCAGATTGTTACATTTTATCCACAAAATAAAATAAAAAATAGAATGTGAATAACATGTTCTTTTTTTGTGGGGAACAAACAATTTCTCCCAAGTTGTCTCCTCCTCCCCACCCCACCCCCCCAATATATGCCAAACTTAAGCTGCTTGCTACTCGTAGCAAATGACTATACACTTGGAGGTCAACTAAGGTAGGTCAGGGGTTCTCCCTAAGAGCAATTAGACTGTATAGTCTGCCCCACTCTAAGTTGGGCCCACTCCCTGCTGATAAGGATAGTAATAGACTGCTTCCTTGTAGGAGGCCAGGGAGGTCAAGCCCCACTCAAGGATGGTCTAGGTCAGGCTGTCATCATGAATCTAGGATCTGCCTTTCTTTCTGCCCCTAGTTCCTCCTCTTCCTGTTACACTTATGCCCATTGTACATCCCCTTCCTGTGATGTGTTTGCCTATCATATAGCCCCTTCTTGTGATGTGTATTTACCTGTAATCATGACCCTGAAGTAGATATAAAGCTTGGTTAGCAATAAGCTTCCTCCCTCTGGCTGGTTCCCTCAGCTTTCCCTCAGCTTTCCCCACCCCCACCCCCCTGGAGTTCTCTGACTCTGGACATCCTGGCCACACTATATGTGGACCTAGGCATTTAGATCATGTTGTCCAGGTGAGTATGCTGCTATGAAACATGTCTGAGACTCCTTATTTCTCTCTCTCATAATTTCTGTGACTTCACTTATTATCACTGTTCAATTGTGCCTTCTGGACCTGAGATGATATATTAGGGGCTGGTTCCTCTGACAGTTTTAAAAAAGAAAGTTTAACTAATAATGTGTGTAATTGAAATAGAATAGATCTACTTAAGACTCTTTTTAAAAACATGAATAGGCGACTACAATAATACCTTTAATGCTAAAAGCAAAAAATTCAAGTGTAGCCATTCTCTGATCAAAGTCCAAATATCCAAGAAATTTTGGTTAAAAAATTTCATTCACCTAGAAAATATATGCAAATACATAAACAAATAGAGCATAAGTTATTGTTGAATCAAAGGAAAGCAAATGTGAATCTCAGAAAATGTAGAAAGTGTAATGATATAACTGAAGATAAAACTTTTTGGAGACTGCTACATGTGTGTTGTAGAATAGCCCTGATGATGTAGTGGTTATGCGTTGGGGCTGCTAACTGCAAGGCCAGCGGTTCAAAATCCCAAGCTCTTCTCAGAGATAAAGAATTTCTAGTCCTACATAGGAATTAGAGTCTCAAACATTCACAGGATAAGTTCTACCCTGTCAGCATTGACTTTATGGCAGTGTTTGGTTTTATGCACACACATACACACACAGACACATTTTACATATGGTTTTATATATGTATGTATATGTGTGTGTATAAAACCCTGGTGGTGTTTGTCTTGTAGTGCTCACACTTTGGGCCTCCATGGTCGTGGTCTGCAATTCGAAACCACCAGCTTCTCCACAGGGAAAAAGACTGAGCTTTTTACTCCCTTGTTAAACAGTGACATTCTCAAAAACCCAAAGGGGGTCATTATAAGTTAGTATCAATCTATGGCAGTGAGTTCATTATTTTTGGTTTTACACAGGTATATGTGTATATACATACATACACATATATGTATACTTATATGTATATGTATGCAACTCATAGTGACTCCATGTATAACAGAATGAAGCACTGTATGGTCTTGTGCTGTACTTAAAATTGTTCTTACAGTTTCCGCTCATCGATGCAGCCACTACATCAGCCCATCTTGTCTAAGGTCTTCCTCCCTTGCTACTTTAACATGCGTGATGTCTTCTCCAGACACTGACCGCTCCTGACAACACTCCACAGGACAAGAAAGGAAGTCTTGCCATCCTTGCTCTAAGAAGCATTCTGATTGCACTTCTGTGAAAGACAGATGTATTTGTTCTTTCAGGACTTTCAATATTTTCCCAATAATTTAAACATCAAACTTTCTTAGGTTTTTCCTTCTTCAATGTCCAAGTTGCACATACACATGGGGCTACTGAAAATACCATGGCTTAAGTCAGGCACACCTTAATCCTCAAAGTGACTCCTTTTCTTTTCAGAACTTTAAAGGAGTCTGTGGCGCAGATTTACCCAATGCAATGCATCTTTTGGTCTCTTGACAGTTGCTTTTGTATTGATTGTAGATTCAAGCAAGCCCAAACCCTTTACAATCTCAGTCTTTTCTCTGTTTACCATGAAGTTACTACTGAACCAGTTGTGAGGATTTTTGCTTTTTGTTTTAACATTGAATTTCCAAAAACAAACACATCAAGTTCTCACTTTCAAGAAGTAAAATTGTGTCATCTGCATATCACATGCATATCACATGCCTTCCTCTGATCTTGATACCATATTCATCTTCATATAATCCAGCTTCTCTGATTATTTGCTCAGAATACAGACTGAACAAGTATGGTAAGTTGATGCTACCCTGACACATACTTTTCCTGATTGTATACCATGCAATATGCTCTTGTTCTGTTCACACAACTGCCTCTTTATCCATGTACAAGTTCCATATGGGAACAATATGGTGTTCTGAGATATCCATTCATCTCAAGACCATCCATAGTTCACTGTTGTCCTCAAAGTGAATGTGTTAGCTTAGTCAATAGAACACAATTAAATATCTTTCTGGTATCCACTCCTGTCAGCCAATATCTATCTGACATGAGCAATGACATCGTGTTTTACACTGTCTTCTTTTCAATCTGGCCTGAAATTTTGGCATTTCCCTGTCAATGTACTGCTGCAAATATTGCTGGATGATTATCAGTAAAACTTTGCTTATATGTGATATTTATTATATAGTTCCATTCTATTGGGTCCATTCTATATTGGGTCTATACAGTTCCATTCTATTGAGCATTCTATTGGGTCACCTTTCTTTGAAATAAGACAAAAGATAGATCTTTTCCAGTCAGCTGACCAAGTAACTATCTTCCAAATTTCCTGGCATACACCAGTAAATGCTTCTGGTGCTTCATCAGCTTGTTGAAATATTTCAATTGGTTTTCCATTGTGATGGGTAGGTTTGTTATGCCAACATGGCCACAGAAGATTGGTGGGTCTGTTGTGACGGGACGGCCAATGAACACTCGGGATGAATTGAAGGGCAGAGATAGAAAGGGCTTGGCGAGTCCCGCATTCTCTCTTGCTTCCAGATCTTTGGACCAGAGAGCTGCCTTGTTCGTCCTGTTCTTCGACCTCCAAGCAACACTACCCGTGGGACACCTAATTGTGGACTGTGTTTCTGTGAGTTGAGGAACCTTCAAGCCCTACTTCGCCACACTCCTGGGATATACATCTCTTGAGCTGGGGACTGTTGGACTCTGTCATCTGGCTGACTGTTGACGACCTGCTCTGCCATTTGCTGCCCGTCACCAGATAGCCTGGATTGCTCTACAGAGGACTACTCAGCGGCCCTCAAGACTTGAAGGACTGCTCGTGTTCTAGCTATCTCACGCAAGTGAGTTGCACCGAGCAATCTGTATTGATTTATAGTTAACTTTTTCTTTCTTATCTTATGTACCTTTCTCAATATATAAATATATAAAAAGAATTACTAGTGTCCTGAATTTTATTTCTCTAATTTTATTCTGTGTCCTGCCTGACACAGTTTTCCATCAATTTCTGAAGCCTTGTTTTTGGCTAATGATTTCAGGGCAATTTGAACTTCTTCCTGCAACACAATTAGGTCTTGCTCATATGCTACCTCCTGAATGCTTTCTTGTTCTTTTCAATAAAGAGATTCTGTGTATTCTTTCTTTTGATGCTTCCTGCATAGTTTGCAATATTTAACCTTAGAATCTTACAATGTCACAACTCAAAACAAGTTTTTCTTAAGTTCCATTAAGATATTCTGAGTGTGTTCTTTTTTGTTTTCTAATTCCAGGTCATTGCACATTTTATTATGCGATTTTACTTTTTCTTCTCTTGCTGCCCAGTGAAATTTTCTGTTCAGCTGTTTGCATTCATCATTTCCTCCATTTTCCTTAGTTCCCCTACAATTTTAATCTAGTTGCAGTATTTGCTGGCATCCACATTCATCTTTTCTTGTTCTTTTGTCTTTTAAGTGGCCTTTTCCTTTCTTCCTATATGATGTTCTTGGTGTCCTTTCACAATTCCTCCATTTTTTTGCCATTTGTGTTTAATACATCAAGTCTGAGGTTAGATATCAGCAATTGTTGAGCTGTTCTCTAGTCAACCCTTAGCTTCATTTTAGCTAATATTGAGCTTTGCTTTGTCTTATCCCACAGATGCAGTAAATTTGATTTCTCTGTATTTCATCTGGAGACGTATGTGTTGCTGAAAAAGGTAAAATGCTACAAAATAGTAGAAAAGATAAAATGCTACAAAATAAGACATTGGCCTACCATAATTCTTTCATGTGATCTCTGACTTTGTTTCTATTATCAAAAATATTTTCCACATTTCTCTGTGTTTCCAAGTGTCAATGTTTATCAAGGCATCTTGATTGCATGTTTGAGCAATTTCCGACCAAAGACCTTACTTCAGTTCTTCAGATCTTCCTCACTAGCATCAGTAGTTAGTTCATAAATTTGAATAAAAGTTTCATTGACTGGATTTCTGGCTAGGAGGATTGATATATCCTCTCATAGACAACATTGCACTTCATGATAGACCTTTAAATGTCATTTTTGACAGTGAATTCAATGCTATTTCTTTTTATTGTGTCATTTTCAGTGTATTAGGTTGGGTTGTTTAGAGAAATGAAGCAGTGTCACTCATGTATGCATGAGAAAGAATTTTATATGAAGAATCAACTTTAGATCAGGAAGGCACCTCAGCCCAATCCAATTCAAGCTCATAGATCTGACGCTAGCCAGGCCTTCTTTAGATCCATCGAACTGCAGACCGATCATGTAGAAAGGTGAAGCAGGAAGCAGAGTCATCACAGGCCAGTTGGTGAAGAGTCTTAAGATCCAAAGTTAATGGAAGCATGACAGGATGCCAACAGCTCTGAGGGTTGGTGATACACATGGGGTTGCCCTAGAAGGCAGACATTGAGTTCCTGTGAAGTCCCAGACAGACAGAAGGTTGACATGGCCAAGAGAAAAGCAGTTCACAGAGACCCTCACTCTCATATAAAAAGATCCCACCCCAAGAACTTGACATCCAATTATCATTTCGTTGACAGATTTGACTCTCCCCGTGGTCAAGAGTGTCTAGTTGACATAAAATCATTCAACTCCCACACCTGGCAGATTAGATCATATGATTTTATGAATCAAAATGATCAATACTTGTCAATTTCAGTTTACTAAGTCCTAGACTGTCAATTTTTATGCATTCTATTTCATTTTTTACAACTTTCAATTTTCATAAATGTGTGCTTCATGCATTCTAATTATTTTTTCCAAGTCTAATTCTTAATTGGTGTCTACTGCTGCTTCTTTTCATTTTGGGTTCCCCATTAGTCAATGAAGGCCCTGAAGACTTACTCCCACAGGCTTTACTCCATCTGTGTCATTAATTGAGTCATCCAGTTATTCTCTCCATACAGAACACACCTTTATCTCAGTCATATGGAATGCCTTTGGACCTGAGAGGACCATCTTCAGGCACCATCTCTGACAATGTTGTGCTGCGATGCATGAGGTTTTCAGTATCTGATAATGTTTAGATTCTGTCCATATTTTCAGTGGCTAGTTTCTCAGAAGCGAAGAGCCTACTCCTTCTTTGGAGTATGTACTTACTCTGGAAACTACAGAAACCTGTTCACTCTGAGTGATCCTGCTGTTATAGAATTATAACAACACAAAGCCACCATAGTGTGTGAATTTACAAGCAAGTGGTGGATAAATTTATGAATAGGAATAGAAAGATAGAAAAATATAAAATTAAACATCCCAGTAAGCGGTTATTTTTTAAAAAGGGAAAAGGAAGTAGAAGTAATAGCAGATGAAAATGGAAAAGAATGAATTAAAACAAAAACACCCAGAGAAATGATAAGGTTATGCAAGAATTGGCTCATTGAAAACAAAGCAATAATATGGTATATGTAGCATCAATCTAGTTACATAGATTTTTTTTAATTATAAAGTATAAACATCTTAAGGTAGTGATGATTTTTTAGTCAAAATTTAAATTCATTCAAAAGGATTATAAGTAGTCTAAAGGTTGTGAGATCATTTGAAATTTTGTGAGAAAAGAATTTTTTCAAAATTGAACCATTAAATGCAAAACACAATAGAACCAAAGCAGGGAATCATGAAAGAAAGGGAAAGCTCTTCCACACTATCTCACTCTCCTTTCCATGCTCATGAGTCCTAATGGCTTTTCACAGGCAAATATTTTAAAGGACATTAAAACACAAGTAGTAGTGATAGGATTTAGATGATTTAAAGGATAAGGGAAAAAGAGGACACTTTGAAGCATATGCACATGTATATAATCAAAAACAAAATTTAGATTTTTTAAAAAGAGGACGTATAGAAATCACAGCATGTATTTCACTCTTCTTCCTTTTTCTTTTCTACTGCATTAGAATACACTAACCATGCTTGTCTGTAGGAAGAGCTATGGTTGATATCTTTTACCTTTGTTTTACTTTTTCATCTTGTTTATATTTTCCATCCATATATGAGGGAAAAGAATGAAGCTTTTTACTCTTGTAAAGAGTTAGTTTCAGAAACTCACAGGGGTAGTTCTGTTTTCTATGTTGACATTTTGAATCGGTACTGACTTAATGAAAGTGAGTTTGGATTTTTGGTTTCAAATATGAATTTTATATTTTTATGTAATAGTGTAGTGTTAAAATAAGATTATGTTTTCCTTCATTGTTCATTTCTATCTTTTAAAATGGTTGCCATTCAGGCAACAATTTAATTATCTCAATTAAATTTATTGGTCTTTAAGTGTTTTCTCAACTTGACTTCCATTTCCATAAAGAATATATTATTCCTACCAAATTGTGAATTTCTACCTGGAAATTCAAGAGAAATATTAAAAAGTGGCTTCTAATATTTTGTGATTATAGGAGGAGGGAATACATATGTGAGAAAAAATTATGTGGAAACCATTGCTGACATCCTCAATCTCCCCAAAGAAGAGGGAGAATTCAATTCCTTATCAGGCCAAGGCAGACAGCCACAAACAGAAGTAGAACATGCCTTCACCCTCCAACTGATTTCACCTTATTCTGACATGAACCATTTCTCCCACAGCGCTCTGCTTCTGTGCTGGCTCCTAAAATCCACAGCAATGGCTACACAAGAGTGACAGAGAAAGACACTGGATAAAATTCAACAGCCATCCTTGATAAGAATTTAATAAAATGGGCTGAGCCCCGGTGGCGTAGTGATTGTGCATGGGACTGCAGCCCACTGGGATGAGGTTCAATTCCAGCTCACAGGAGCAAAGGCTGAGCCTCCTACTCCCACCACCAGAGGACAGTGATGCCTAAAAAAAAACTAAGAATTTAATAAAATAAATACATAAAGGAAATTCCTCAGCATAATAATGGTCATTGTGTTAGGTGGGTTGACTAGAGAAAAAGTTCCAGTCACTCATCTGCGTATAGGAGAACTTTATGTCAAGAAGTAATTGTGTATTGAGAAAAACCCTAGCCCAGTTCTTCTTGCTTTATTGTGACATATATTAATATGGCATGGTTCTGCCTTTGTAAATGAATGTTATTGAAAATGTTGCCCTACCACTAATCCCCATTATTTGTTTTAAGTGTCCAGTCACTTAAGGGTTTAACTGGTTCAAGTCACCAATTAATGTATTGCAGTCTGAAGCCAGCCAATAGTTACATAATTTAATTTTCTCAATAGTATTTTGAATTTCATACAACTGACTAAATTAATTCTACTGTCAGTAGAATCACCTTATCTCCTGGGTGTGGGGTGCAGGTGGTTGATAATTTTCATTAACATAAAATGATAATGATGTCACTAAAGACATATAGCACATAAACCAAATATATATATATATATATATATATATATATATATATCACTTAATTCTAGACCCAATTTAAGAACAATTAGTTCTCAGGACATGGTCTTTCTTGATGAATTGATGAGGTCTTATGAGGAATTTACTCAAGGTATGTGTGCCATACTGTAGTGTGATGAGGAAATCAAAAGATGCCTAATTATCAGAAGGAATGTGATCTAATTATTAATTTGTATGATATGTCAGTTGCATACCAATAAAATGTTCTTTTGAAAAGAAATAAAGAATAAACATGAGGACCTATTTATCACAGCAATTTGGGTAACAGCAACAAAAAAAAGTGAACAACCAAAAACCCTACCTGTGGAGGAATAAATCAACTGTTAAATACACACAATGGAATATTATATATATATATATATATATTTAAAATAATGATGTGATTGTCTAACACCAAATCACAGGAACAAAATCGGAAGATACTATGTTCAGTAAAGTTAGTCAATTTCACAAAGATAAATATTTCCTGGATTATTATTCTAAAGGAAAAAGGTAGAAAATGGTTTCCACACTAAAGGAAAAGTCTTTGATGACTACAAAAAGTCAAGGATGGTGAGCAGGGACAGAATAGAAAATGGAGAAGGTGACAGGGGAGGGAGAAGGAGAGTTATCTACAGGGGACGTGGTTACATATTGCCATTGTTTGAGTGCAGTGGGCCCTGAAGCTATGCAGAGTATGCTTTTCTTGTTTGTTTGTTTGTTTTTTGTTGTTGTTGTTTGTTTTGGCATCACTGCCCTCTGGTGGTCGTGGGAGCCAGCACCTTGCTGCTGCTGGATTTGAACCACCAAACCAGTGGGCCGCAGTCCCGCACTCAACCACTATGCCACCGGAGCTCAGCCCTGTATAGTATGCTTTTCTTTGTATGCATTAGACTCCCTAAATAAAATGGAAAAATCTAAAATAAGTTTTTTAATAAAAATAGAATAATCACAGCCTTAAAATTCCTCCAGTCTCCTTACCCATCTCTTCTAAAGACAGGTCTTAGTGGTTATCAAAAGGAAATTCAAATGGGAACTGACTTTAATATTTGGGGGACATAATTTTAAACAAACAATAAAAAGGAATTCATAGAGAATACTCATAAGTATGGGAGCTTATTTAGGAAGCTCAACAGGCTACCACAAGTCAAGATCAGAAAACATGATGCCCCCCACCCAGCCTTCCTCCTACTTTGTCTGCACTGGTTTCCCTCCAGGCTGTTGAACAGTTCATAGTTTGGGACTTTTCTATCTCTCTTGTGTTAGTTCTGTTGACTTTTGGGGGTGGGGGCAGATTTCATGGAATATATATATCCTGTGGCAGTCATGTACTCTGTTGTCAATTTAATTAAGAGTGTAGAGGTGGAGTTTAGCCTGTCACTCTGGTGATAGCCAGTGAAACCTCTGTGTCGGCATGGCCTTCTCTGAGAATTCTGGGAAATCTCATGAAAGTTTCCCCTGTGGAGATGAGAGACCATCAATTCGGTCCCTGGGAGATGATGCTTTATTGAAAAGATGGCAGCATGCTGATAGACCCTGAGTCCTGGAGGATCCGAAGGAGAAGCCACATGGGTTTACCCTGATGGAACCACACCTCTGGGGCCAAAGAAGCCACATGGAGACTTCTGTCAGTGCTAAGATGCTTGGGAGGCCACAGGAAGATCCCTGCCAGTGCTGCGATGCTTCTGCCGTCATGGATACACAAGGTTCTGAACTCACTGGCCTATGATTGTCCCGGTGTCATTGCATGTGCTTCATGAGTCTAAAGAGGACTTGTGGATTGGTATCAGATATATGGGCTAATACTGGATTTATGAACTTGGACTAGACTGGGCTGGGATGCTTTCTCAATGTTCTTCTTGTATGTAAACCTCTCCCTTATATACATATGCTTGTTTATTCATATGTTTCTCTAGTCCACCCAGACTAAGATAAATCCCATGAATTAAAATTTTCAACTGGCGTATTGGAAAGAAAATGCTGAGGAAATGTTCCATTAGATAGAGAAGTAAAAGATGAGAAATATGAAAAGTAGAAAAAGGATGTAAAGTATCATCTAGAAAAGGAAACAGCAAAGAGAAGAGATTATTATTAAAGGAATAATACCCCCCAAATCACAGAAGTGAAAGGATTGAGCTTCTAGATTGAAAGAGATATGCAAGCTGAGCCCTCGTGGCCTAGTGTTTGTGTGCAGGACTGGGGACCACAGGGCTGACGGTTCAAATTCAGCAGCAGCTCTCCAAGGGAAAGGCTGGACTTCCTACTTCCACCAGGGCAGTGATGTCACACACACGCACACAAAAGAGATATGCAGAGTACCATTAATCTCTACATAACAATACTATCTTATTTAAATCTAGATGAAACTCCAGTTAAAAATCCTTTCCTTCAGCATATTGAGAAATTATTGCATGTTCCCTAGATTTACTTGTTTAATGTTAAGAAATCTGCCACCATTAAGATTTGAGGCTATAAATCATATTGACATTATTCTCCTCCTTTCTCCTCTCAAGAATTGCACACTGTGTTAGTACAGGTTGACTGCAGAAACAAATCTAGAGACACCTATATGTGTGTAAGAAAGAGCTTTATATCAAAAAACAATTGTGTATTGTGAAAACTTCTCAGCCCAGTCCAGGGCAAGTCCTTAAATCCAAAATTAGCCCATATGCATGATACTAGTCCATAAATTCCAGTTCAGACTCACACAGCATATGCTATCATGCCAAATGTAGGAAGGTCACAGGAACAGGACAGTGGGTTGAAAGTTTTGTGGATCCGATGCCAGTAGAAGCATCTCAAGGCTCCTCAACATGGCTCCAGGTGAAATGTCAACAGGAGGGTGAAAACAGAGAGATAAGAGAGAGACAGAGAGAGAGAGAGAGAGAGAGAGAGAGAGAGAGAGATTTGCTGTTACTGAAGGCAGAATCAATTCAAGAGAGAGGAACTTTCGACAGTGTTCATGAGAAGACCGTGGTCACAGGGAGACCTCAATGGGCTATGACATGATTTAAAGGCTAGACTCTACCCTATACTTATTTATCAACTTGATATGAAATTATATGACAACCACACACAAAAATATCCTCCAAATGTGGAGGAGCTACTCTTCTCATATTCTGAAATATCACAACAATCTGCTTTTATTGGGGCTTTAAAAAAATATTCTAAGCCCTTACAGGACTGTTACAATTTAGAAACTCTTGCCTTTCATTTTTGGAAATTCTGTGTCTATTTCTTAAATAATATTCTCTTCTCTATTTGTATATTCTCCTTCTGGCTGACACTTTATTTCTCTTTCCCATCCTTCAATTTTTTTTATCTTTTAATTCTAGTCAATGGACTATTTCCTTCATTTTTAATTCCTATTCTTCAGTTGAAAGCTTTAATTTTCTTCCACTTCTGGGAACATGCTCCCTTTATTGAAATTTTTATTTTTATAGCTCCTGCTCTCTCTCTAACAGACTGCATAGATTTTTCATATTTAGCTAAAAATGGTTGATATTTATTTCCTTCTCTCATTTCTTTGATTTTTTTCAATTAATTTTGTTTTAGCTTTTTATGGTCTTAGTTTATTGTCTTCCCCTTCATCGTATTAAAACATTTTCAGTGATACCAAAACATTCATGAAAATTAATGTGAGGCCTTTAAATATCATTAAAAAGGATTCTAAAATATCGTGTTTTGATTTTATCTGTAGAAAATTCCCCAAACTCAATCCATTGCTATGGGAAATTCCACAAGATCCTATAAGACAAGTGCTACACAGTTTCCAGTGCAGCAATTTTCACAGAAGCAGTCTACCAAAGGTCTGCTGGTGGGTTCAAACCATTGAGTTTTGGGTTTGTGGCCACGATGCCATGAGGCCTTCTTTTTATCTATACATTGCTTCTTAACTTACTGTCACTTGCCAGGGAGTCTGTTATTTGGGTGAGTACCTTCATGACATGTTCATATTTATCTGAGTCATTTGGCCTATTTTTAGTTTAATGGTATGACAAAATGAAATCTGAAGGCAAATTAGAATTAAATGTACAGATCTTGTTATTTTATGAAAAGAAGAAAAGTAACTGGTGCTGATAGTCTGAGTAGAGAAGCAAACCAGTGACACTTACATAGATAAACAAGGAAAACTTTAAGCAAGAAAATGAACCACACAGTTGTGGAAGCAGGTAACTCCAGT